>APFE031140942.1:23277-56335 GCA_000404065.3 Pinus taeda
ATTCCTAGAATCAAAGCTCTCTTCCTAAATTCTTGGGTGTAACCTTGTACACTTTTCCCTTTCAATTGGCGAAGAGTTTGCCAGCTCATCGTGGCTTGCTGCATGTAGGCCAATGGATAGAATTACTTTTTGATTGCAGAAACAAATTCACTCCAGACAGAAAGAGTCTTACCATGTCTCTTCATGTCATCTTGGGTCCTGCCTTCCCACCAAACCAAGGTAGTGCCCTCAAGGCGTAGGCTGGCCAGCTGAATCTTGCTCTTGTTTGAGTCGATACTTTGCACTCTGCAATAAACATCAATTTGTCTGATCAAATTGTCCAACTTTTCTGCATTCAACTCTCCATCATATATTGATAAATCAAATTTAACATCCATTTTAATCAAATATGTCTTCTTTTTATGTTCAGGGCTATTAAGAGGTAAGAGAAAGCTTTCTTCTGTCCCTTTGCCTTTGGAGTGGTCATGGAGGAGAGATTCTTCTTCCCCCTTATCTTGTTTGGAGCCTAATGATTCCTCATCTTTTTTTTTTCTAAAGTCCCTATACATTTCCTCTACCATGGACCTCATGGCCAGGAAACTCTCTATAAATTGTGGGTCTGGGCCCAAGGAACCTTCCTCCGACATTTTCTTCTGAGGATAGAAACTTCCAATTTCAGGATTAGTCTCGACCAACTCTCCTCCTAATTTGAGCTTTGATCTAGTTAGCATTCAACAGCTAAATCCAGCACAAGCTTGTCTAACCTTAACAACCTAATGCTACGATACCATTTGATCTGAAATCACCCCTAGGTGACCTCAGGAAATTAATGAAGGTATTACAGACTCATGTGCTGGTGTGTGTGTCTATGTTATCTTGTGCAATGGATCGATAAGATTGCGAAATAGGCAGACACTTGAAATAGTAAGAGATCATAGTAAGCAAACATAAACACAACAAATTTAATAAGGAGTTCACCCAGTCCTCTTGGGCTACATCTCCTAGTATAGCCTTCAGTGGTGACCTTTTTATTATGTTTTTAAAGCAGAGTCTTACAATAAGGAGCTCAATTTGAGTCTCACTTGATAGAGGATGATCAGTAGGATAGCACTTGGAATTCCCAAGTCCTTAGAGTTCACAGACTCCCCTTACCGAATTTCAACCTTAATTGGTCTCTGATTGCTCGGTGTTGCCCTTACTCTGATGGTCAGCTCAGCTTCTCTGGCCTCTACAAATTTGCCTCTCTTTCTGTGTCTATCGGCCTTTGGCTTCTTCAATGCCTCTCTACCTCACTATATGTTTTGCTTCCTGTCATCTCGTGGCTTTAAAGCCAGTTCGTTCCTTCGACTATTTGTTCCGACTTCTAGGCTCTCTGGATCACGTGCCTCTACCTGCTGGGGCTCCTCTGCCCTACATCATCATCGCTATGTAACGCTTCGCAGAGAGGTGGCCACCTGTCTCTTTGCGAACTGAGTGTCAGTTCTTCCTGAACGGTCATTTTTTTCCATTATTTCCCAGATGCCTGTGAAACAGATCCTTCTATTGATTCATTGGTCAAATCAGACTTCAAACCTTATGCACCGTAGTTTATTTCTCCCGCGGGTCTGGTCATCCATCGGGTTGAACCTTCATCATTGATCTGGAGCCCCCAGATCCTACGGTCTTCGCTTATATTGCGCAGTTGAGTTGCTCAACCATTATTCCGCGATGTAAGTGGTTTCTCTCTCTCCCCGCCAGACACGCGTCTTTCAGTGTATGGAATCGCTGGGTCCTTGGCCAAACTCGCTTACCGCCTAAAATGCCTCTGATATTCCACCAATTTTGAGTGTGGGACCCACCTTATCGGTTTAGCGCTTTTCCACAGTTTTTTGGTTTCCCTTGTGACAGAGCGCTCGGGGCTTTTCCTTCTCGAGGGTTTTTTCCCAGCGAAACAGCCTCCATTTCTAGATCTGGGCTTCCTAATTGCCATTTTTGCGCCATGTGTGGTCTCCATGGGCCAACGGTTAGTGCGCTTTGACCGAAGGTCCTCGTTGCTCCATGTTGGCTACAAATTGCCATTATTCAGAGGTTATTTCTAATAACTATAAGATTTCTTGAAGTCTATCATTCATTCTTACCAATCATGGAATTGTTTAAGGATCCAATTCGGATCAATTATGAATCAAATGAGGATTTCGTCAACACCAAGGTCCAATAAAATGGTCCCTGACAAGGGCGCCAAAAAATATTGTCACTCGGATTGTACAAGCACCAGAACAACTGGGCAAGGTGGGGGTTGTCCCTCTGATCCCTACCCACTTTGTTGTAATTGTCTCCCAATAGCAGGCTATGGAGGGTAGTCCCTATGAAATGAGGTGAAGAAAAACAAGTTGGGAACCAACTTGTTTGGGACACATGGATGAGTGGCCTAGACACTTGGTTGAATTTGAGAAAGATTATTGATTGTATTAGATGAGACCAATGCCTTAATGGAGTCTCAACTCTTTTTGATGGTAAATTAAAACCAAGTGACCGAAAGGACACTCGCTACTTAGGTGCTTGTATAAAGGGTGTGAGTGATTCTGGGGTTAGGATTGCTTGTGATGAGTACTTTAGTTATGGTTACCTTTCACTTATGGCGATAAGCACTCATAAATTTAAGACCATCCTTGACCACAAGAGGAAGTGTCGACCTTATCAAATGTTAAAAGAGATGAACAAGAGACACAAAATTATAATATGCTCAACTAGAAAATGATAAAAATGATCACATTTAAGAAAAATTGGTGCAATTTTCCAAGATATAACCAATGATGGAAAAAGAGGAGAAGATTGCTTATTCACTTAAAATGATTACCTAATGGTAAGGGATTAGCAATGATTAAAAAATAGATTTAGAAAGTTCCTTAATTATGTTAATATTGTAGTTATATGACTGACATATTAGATTCTCAATTAACCAAGGCTTCTTGACACATGAGAGCTACTTAAATGCCCAAAATTATTAGACATCCTAAAAGAAAGAGACAAGTTAAATCATGCCATGAATGCAATGTGAGTTTTTAGAGAGTGATCTCATGTAAATGAAACAATTAGGAATAAGACAAAAAACGTTAGTGCCTAAGAAACAATGTGAAAACAAGCTCTTTCAACAGTACAACATATACAATTGAGGATCCTTATGACCAAAATATATTCAATGGTGTCCAATAAACTTATGACAATAGTCAAGTTTACTTGAAATTATAACAACAGTAAATTACAATGAGCGATACTTATGTCAAAGTGTCAAAACATTCCATATTTTCTTATCCTTTTCTTTGTATAGATCATAAAGGAAACAGAAAAATGTACTCATGCCATAAACCATGCTGAAATTCCTTGATGTGATAATGTATGAATGTCACTGAGTATATTAGATCTAAATATGCAGTCCCAAAATATTGTAACAATTGTGAATTTAGCTTGCAATGTGTGACATGCAAATATGTTGGGAACCTCCTTTGTGTAACTTCAACTAGTAGTATATCAATGATAACGCATCAGAACTATTGCTACCTTAAATTTAGAGAGATATTTAGATTGGTCCTTAAAGTTATGAACAATGATAAAAGGAAGGTGGACACAATTAATTTCTTAGTGGATTGTGATGAGTTTTTCCATTGTTGTGACTTCAGATCCTGATTCTGGAATAGATGATGATGATAAGAGAGTTAGAATATAAACCACATGGCCTCAGACCAAGAACAACAATTATCCAAGACCTCCTAGAGTGAGCGAAACACCTACAAGACACTAGAAAAATCACGCCTACCAATAGCGACTGATACACGAGAGAAGAGGTAATAATTCCAAGAGATAAGACAAGGGTTTGCCACAGGGGGGAAATAGAGGAGATGAAAAGGAGATAAGTGAAGTGATGGAGAGAAGGAGCCAAGAATGTGGCTATAACAGGTAGAAAAAGGAAGAAAGTGATGTCGAGGAACGTAAGGTAAGGGAAAGTGAAGGATCAGAGGGAGAAAGAGGACATGGAAGGGTAATGGAGGCTGAAAACAACATGAGAGAGGCTGACATGAGGAGGATAGTGAGTAGGACTGGTGCAGCAAGGGGAAATATGGTCATGAGGCAACAAGGGAATTGCAGAAGGATAAGGATAAGGTAGGGAGGAGGAAGGAGGGTAAGAAGATATTTGCAGAGCAGAGAAAAAGTAGGGAAGGCAGCAGAGAAGAGATGGATATTTGGAGATGGTTTTTGTGAGAAATGAGGGACATCGGAAGGACAAGGGAGGCAAAGGCAGAGACCTTAAACCTCATGGCAGGCCTGAAAATCTAACGAAGGGTAATGGGAAGGGAGAAAAATAAAGGGATAAGGATGCGTTGTGAAGGACAAGGGGGAACGGAAAACGTATGAAGGATAGGGCTTGCAGTAGAGAATGAGAAGGGGAAAGGGGAAACAAAGGAAGGATAGGGCTTGTGACAGGGAATGATAAGGGGCAGAGAGCCAGAACAAGGGAGAAAGGGAAGAGGAGAAGGTAGGAGGGATAGATGAAGGGAGATTCACATGGCCAAGGGATAAGAAGGGAATTGCTCAACTTGAAGACCCTAAAACTTGGTTACAAACCCTTTCAACAATGTAAAAATGCATCAGATTTCTAGGATGTGCCCAAAACACCACTTTTTTTTCTTGTGGGGGATGATACCTTTTTCTTGGGCTTGAATGTTGAGATTTTAGAGGAAAAATATGGTGTATTTTGCCTTCCTAGGCCTCGATCCACCTATAAAAACACTCACAAAAATATTCCAACGGTTGAAACTCTTGAAATCCTTGAAATGCTTCAGATCTATATGGAAATCACCTGCACAAATAAAATTTCAAACACCCAAAACCCCAATATATACAAAAATATAAAATCCCAAGACCCAAGTTAGCCAAAATAGTTTACAGGTAATATTTACAAAATTATTCACAAGATCTACGAATATCCAAGGGTTATAAAAAAAAAATATTTTTGAGAAAAATATTTTTATGGAGTTCTTTTCCTTTGAAGAATGGTTAAAAAATACTTTACAAACCCCAATGTATATTATAGCCTTAGAAAATATTTGATCCACCATATAAATATTTGAAATCCAAGCAACAATGGTTCTTGCCCAAGTTTGTGAACTTTGAGGCCAAGGACTGAAGTAATTGTAAGCACTATGAAATTATCTCAAGAATAATTTGATAGATCACATGGGCAATCAAACCACCTAAGATTAACCCAAAACTATCAATAGCATGGTTTTATTTCCATCTAATGAAAAAAACAAATCTTACCAATATACAACACAACATAGAGATGCGCATAGTCAGCACATACCACATCTTAATAAGCAAGAATACCTTGAATTTCACCCCAAAGTCTTTATTATGATTGAAAAATAGTTTTGAGTGGGACAATACTTGCAAAGTTGCTTCAGCAAAAAAAAAATAGCGAGAGATCAAGATGACTAGAGACTCAACTGACTCTCTAATTTATATATAAATCCTCCAAGTGGAAAAATAACTACTAGTTTCTTTGATCCATGTCAAAATAATCTTGGTCATTGATAAGAACTTCATGATATTTTAATCTTGGCCCTTAATTTTTTATTTTTGAGGGATTTTCGAATTTATCATTTAATTCAATTTTAATTAGCTCAAAATTAATGATTTTGAGCTAATTTCCTCAAAAAAATGACTATGACTTAACCACCAAGGTCCAAGGGTCCAAATTTTCTTGAAAAATACAATATTCCCTTGGTGAAGAACCTTTAAACAAAATATTCATTTAAGACCCACAAATTTTTCCACTTGTATAATTAATTTTCCTAAGACAACTTAACTTGACTCTAATTAATTAATTTTATGGCTTAGGATTTAAGTTTATTTAGCAAGAAAAATTAATTAATTTACATGTAAGGGGATTTAATATTTTTCTGACCCTCTAATAATAAGATTTTTCATTTACAAGACTCAATATGATCTACCGATCTTTGACTTAATATGATCTAGTAAACCAAGTGATTTGTAATAAAATAACTAAGCCAACTAGCTTAAATTATTCCCAAACCACTTTTACATCAGACTCGACTAAAAACACTAGGACTCACCTAATAATTCAAGAATTAATTTCACCCTATCTTTGGGGTTTAAGCCGAAGGGAAAAAACTCTTCTAATTAGCCATGTTTAGAAACACGGGTAATTAGGGAGGTTAAAAATCCTCCTAGGATTTTGTCATCAAAATTATAGGTTTACCTAGGTTGTTACATAGACTCAAGGTTTTACTAAGATCATTTACATTACAAACTTGTAAAATGGGATAACCATGACACATGGACTACTGATATGTGATTTAATTGTGTTGAAAAAATTGGTACATCTGCTTCCTTGGAATTTTGACAATTTGAGTGCAATTGGTCCTACCTAGTTGTGAAGTCAATGATTAATTTATTGACTTTGGTTCTTGAAAATTATTCAACTTATATCGTACTTAATGCCATTATATTCAAATGAATTTTGATGTCATATATTGATAATTTTAGGAGAAAAAATGATAAGGTGCCATGTCACTACCCCTTGGGGTTTTAGCCCACAAAGCTGGGTCTTCAACTTCAACCTTGATTTTCTCTCAAACAAGGAGGAACCATGAGGCATACCACATATCAGCAGAAACACCTCTTCGAGGAGAACTAATAAGGTTTGTTAGGATACAAGAAACCATGAATTTTTGTGTCAAATTTTCTAACAAAGATCGGGGTAGATCTAGGTGTTTCTTGGGTTGACATCAATGAGAACCACCTATCAAAAATCTCTCCCTATGGCATTGATGGCAACACAATTACTCCCCTTGCGATCATAACTCCCCCTGTCATCAATATTCTCTCCTTCCTCATGCTTTCTCTCCCCCTTTGACATCAATGGCAAAGGGTAACTCCCCCTGACAACTTGCCTTTGTTGTGGACCTGTAATCTACCTCAACTCCCCCTATCTACTTAAGGAGATAAAACAAATAGTCTATTGAGGACTTGGGAGGATCCCAAGTTTTTGACGAAAATACTCAAATTTCTCATGCATCAATGGTTTGGTAAAGATATCAGTGATTTGTTCTTTTGTCCCAATGTATTCAACTTTGATGTTCTTCTCAGCAACCTATTCTCTAACAAATTGGTACTTGATCGGAATGTGTTTTGTTTTCTAATGCATCATGGGATTATTGGAGATACTTGTGGCATTGATGTTATCGTAGAAGATTGGAATGGTCTTACCAATCTTAACTTGAAGATCTTGCAAGGTTTTTTTCATCTAGAGGACTTGCATACAACACACAGTTGTTGCTATGTATTTTGCTTCTTCTTTGGATAAGGAGATTGAAGATTGCCTCTTGCTCAACCACGAAACAGGACAACCACCTAGATGGAAGGTTTCTCCATGTTTTCTCTTACGATTATCAACACTTGCTGCCCAATCTTCATCTATATAAGTTGCAATAGTTAACTCAATTCCTTTAGTACACCATAGTCCATAGATTGATGTTCCCTTGAGGTATCGAAAGATTATTTTCACAACAATGACATGAGATTCTTTTGGTGTTGCTTGGAATCATGCACCTATCCAACTTCCTACATTACATATGGCCTGGAATTTCTTACATATAAAATACTATCAATCATAGATCTATACATCCTTTGATTTGTAGCTTTAGATGAGTCCTCAATTCTCAACTTGCAACCTGTCACCATTGGGGTGACAACTGGTTTGCAATCTTCCATCTAAAATCTCTTCAACATTTCCTTAATATATTTGGTTTGATAGAAAAATATTTCCTTGTCTTGCTGAGATATATGAAGTCCCAAAAAGTATGTCAAGTCACCAAGTAGTGACATATCAAATTCATTTTGCATATTTGCAACAAAAGTTTTACTTAACCTTCCATCATCAGTTCCAAAGATTATATCATCCACATACGCTTCAATAATCATCATAGTAACTATCATGTTCAATCCTTACATAAATTTTTCTATCTGCACTTCCCTTCTTGAATCTTTGTTGTTGCAAATACTTGTCAAGATGAGCATACCATGCCCTAGGATCATGTTTGAGACCATACAATGCCTTATTTAATCTGCAAACATAATCTTTATTTCTAGTGAGGGAAAATCCTTCATGTTGTTCTATATATACTTCTTCTAATTTTCCATTTATAAAAGTTGATTTTATGTCCATTTGATAAACTTTGATTTTTTGTGAACATGCATAAGCCAAGAACATCCTCATAGATTGCATTATGGCAACAGGAGAAAATGTCTCTTTGAAATTAATTCCTTCAACCTGTGCATATCCTTTTCAAGCCAACCTTTCCTTATTCCTGGTAACCTATCCATCCTCATTTAGTTTTTTCCTAAAACCCCATTTTGTTCTAATAACATTTTTATATTTTTGGTCATCCGACCAATTCCCAAGTGTCATTTTTCTCAATTTGATCCAATTCTCCATTCATGGCAGTTACCCAATGTTCAAATTGACTGGATTCTTCAAAATTGCTTGGCTCAAATGTAGCTGAAAGAACAATATGAACTTGTTGTGGTACACGAAGCTAATGGTTTCTTCTAGTTCCTATAACTTCATTGAGATCCCCAATGATCTGATTTCAAGGATGATTATTTTGATACCATTCCTTAGGGGTCTTCGATGGCGCTTGTTATTTAACTAATTATTCATCTCTTATCTCTTCCTGGTTGGTAGTTGTTTCCTTATTCAATTGTGCTTGCTCTGGGACTTCTTCTTTGACCTTTTTTTGTTCTGACTCGTGTATATTTGATTTGCTTGAAGATGAGATTTCCTAATTGACCTTTGAGTCATAATATTCATTAAATTTTACATTGATGCTTTCAACTATTCTTTTAAGTTTTTGATTGTAACATTTATAAGCTTTTATTTTGTTTGAATAACCGACAAAGATACCTTCACCTACTCGAGAATCAAAATTTCATGTTTTCTGATCTTCTCTTTTAATGTATCATTTGCTTCCAAGTACCCTAAAATATTTGACAATTGTTTGTCTTCCTTTCCAAAGTTGGTATAGAGTCATATCACAATCATTTCGAAAAAACTTCTATTCAAAATAAATATAGTTGTATCAACTACTTGAACCCAATATTTGTCATCTAATTTTGAATCACTTAGCATTGTTCTAGCCATTTGTTGTACAATTCTATTCTTCCTTTCAACAACTCCATTTTGTTGCGGAGTTCTAGCTATTGATAATTGCCTTTCTATTCCATTTTCTTCATAGAAATGTTGAAATTAATTGAAGGTAAATTTGTCGTCATTATAAAATCTCAAACATTTACTCTTTAAATCAGTTTCATTCTCAACCATTTCCTTATAGATATTGAAACATTTGAATGCCTTAGTTTTTTTCTTCAATAAACTCACAATCATCATCCTAGTATAGCATAAAATATAATTTACCATTCAATCCTTTAGTCCTCATTGGTCCACATAGATCAGTATGTATTAATTCCAATGGTTTTGATGTTAAGTGTTCTTTTGTTTTGAATTCAAATATTTCTACTTTCCATGTCGATAGTGTTCACGTACATCATTGATTGGCTTTGAAGTTAATGGCATCTCTCCCACATCTTCCTTTTTTCTAATTCTAATAAGGTTATCAAAGTTTATATGTCCCATTCATCTATGCCATAGCCAACTTTCACCTTCATTTTCCAAGAAACATCCTTTAAAAACCTCATCCAAGGTGTATATGTCATTGGAGCTTACTTTCAATAGCCGCAAGTTTTTATTATTTCACAATTTTTTTAGTCGCATAGCATTGTATGTCCTTTCTCACACATTTGACCCACAGTTAGAAGATTGTGATTCATATTTTCAACAAGAAGCACATCTTTTCGCTATAGCATCCTTGCTTCCAAGTTTGACAGCGCATGTTCCTATAACATTTGAAGATCTGTCATTTCCAAAAGATATTGTTCCATCTTTTCCTTCTTTCAAAGATATAAATTTATTCTTGTTGCCATTCATTTGTGTTGAAAAACCACTATTCATGTACCAAACATTTATTTTACTTTGAGCCTTTAGGGAAAGAGCGCAACTTTCATCTTTCTTCTTCCAAACTTGTTCATTTTGATTCTTTTTTTATTTATTTGGGGGGTGCACAAACCTACAACCCTTAGCCAAAGGTCCAAAATTGTTGAATTTATAGCATTCTACTTCATTTCTTAAATAGTCAAATCTGTTGTAATTTTTCTTGAAGTATTCTTGTAGATTTTTGGAATAGGCATTCCTAAAACATTTTCCAAAGTTTCTTTCATAAGTATGCCAATCTATAGCTTTATGCCCAAGCTTTCTACATGAATAAAAAATTCCATAAAAAGTGTGTTGATATTTGCGAGGAAACCTTCTTCGTGGAATCATTTTCCATGAGCTTTCTTGTATATATTCAACCTTTGATTTGGTTGCAAAACTTCCTTGTTTGGTAGATCCTTTAACAGTTTCATCATAGGTTTTATGTGCATTTTTCCTTTCAGTCATAGAGAAGTTTAAACCCTTTTCAAAGATTTATTTGCAGCCTAGACCAGTCTTGTCACTGTATGACCTTTCGTGGTTGATGATCTCATCCAAATTTTTAAAATTGTTAGCAAAATTTTGTAAAACATTTCCCCTTTTTACTTTCTTTCGAAGAGATACTATTTTAGCTTCTATTTCTTCTCTTGCTTCGTTACTTTCTTTTAACTCATTCCTGAGTGATTCTTCGATTCTTTTGGATTCTTCTAACTGTACTCTAAGATTGATGATTTCTTCTTAATTCCCTTTGTTGAGGTTATTGGCATGTTATTTTACATCCTTCAATAAGCTTCCAGATAACTAACATTTTTCCTTTCTACTTTGAGTTATTTTATAATTCTGACAACGTCTTTTTTTAAATTTGATTTCAATAATTTATTCGTCTTCATCTTCTTCTTTGTCAGGTTCTTCCATATTGTTATGCTTAGCCATAAGAAATACTCTTTCTTTGTTTTCTTCATCACTGTCAGTTTCTTCTTCAGATGAGGAACTATCTTCCTTGGAGAGGATTTTTTTCTTAAACCCTTTCTTCTTACCTTGGTTGTTGGAATTTCTTTGACCCTTTTTACCTTTTGTAAATTGTTTATTCTTATGACGAAACTTAGTAGAAAAATGAACAATCTCACCACGGTAAAAACATACTAATGGAAGTTTTCCTTTGTACTTACATGTTCCTCTTTTCATCTTCCTCATAATGTACACAATTTCTTCATCTGAAAGTTCTTATTCTTCTTCTTCATCTTTGCAACAACTAGATCTAGGTTTACCTATTTTACCTTCTCGATCTTCTTAGATGTTGTAAATGTTGTTTCTATATTAAATGAACAATTTTCCTCTTCAATCCTCATTTCATATATTGTAAGTATCCCATCTATTTCATCCATACTCAAGTTGCTTAAACCTGATCTATATTCTAAGACAAAAACCTTAGGATTAAATCTTGTTGGAAGAGTTCTAAGGAATTTCTTAACAATGACCTTTTTGTCAACTGGTTCTCCTAAACCTTCCAAGACATTTGTTATTTCATATATACATTGAAATTAAGCTAAAATGTTCTTATCTTCTTTCATCCTTAGTTTTTCAAATTGAGCTCTGCAAATTTAAAGTTTCTCTTCCTTGATCTTCAAGTCTCCTACAAAAAAAAATTGAAGCTTGTCCCATAGTTCCTTAGTTGTTTTACAACCCAATACCTTAACATAGACAAATTGAGTAAGTCCACTTATAATAATATCCTTTGAATTGGCATCATTTAAGATATTTTTCTTACCTTGTTAATATGTTGTTTCTTTGTAGCCTTGCTCGACAATTTCCCAAATTTCATATCCTTGCGCAAATAAATGAACCTACAACCTTACGCTCCAAAGTGCATAGTTATCTCCATTAAATAGAGGAACTCTATTCTTGGAGTACTCCATGATCTCCTTCGAGTTGTTAAACTACTACTAAAGGAACCAAGCTCTGATACCAATCGTTGGAAATAATGGGGGGGGTGAATCAGTATTTCTTAGAAATTATCACTTTATTAAACTTTTTCAGAGCATTCAATAATATTCAGTTATTGTTATTATTGTTCAATAAGAGCAATAAACAACAATGCAAAAAGAGATATAGTAGGCACAATAATTTTAGGTGGAAAAGCCCGTCCAGGTCAAAAACCACCAAATGATTTTCTAACAAGTTATTTAATCTTCAACCCCAACTAAAAATAAAGCTACAACTTGCTATAACTCTATAAAATAATTTTTCTCCAACTCCCACTAGAAGGACGCCCCAACACTTTGGTTTTATTAGTAGCTAGCTAAAAGGAGACCCAACACCCAAGTGAGCCAAAGCTCACCCTAGAACCACCCTACCACCTTGAAGTGTTAACAGGCCCCAACATATAGGTGACTTCATTGACCTGCCTAGCACCAACTTACAACCCTATAAAGACAAAAACTAAATAAATAAGTGTGGACTCTCATACCAAGGACAATGATCCATGTTACAACGATATTACAATGATTTTATTTGACTAACTAACACACTAGGACCTAAAACATTGTCCCAACAAACTAAGAACTCTTGTCCCAACAACAAACCAATTCCCTTTTCCCAAAACAAATTTTCCTTCTTCAACTCTAGGCAATGACATAGACTCTATACAAAATTTACAACATTTTATACAATAGCTTGTTCAATGCCCTGTAACTTCTATCTTTGTTGTTGATTTGTGTTAGGTCCCAACAATAATAGTGATTACCCCATTAATATTGTCATTGTAGCCCTTATTTTCATTGTTGTACCCTATTTTCCCCATATTTCTATTATTGTGCCCCATAGAAGCCCACTATTGTTATTGTTGTGCCCTTATATTGTTGTTTTAATGTCGGCTTTGATTATATTGTGACCCCTTAGACTCCTATATATAGAAAGGAGGTATTCTCATTTGTATCATCCAATAATTGTTCATTTATGTAATGTAAAGGAGGTTTCCCCCCTTGGAGAGGCTGATTTCTAAGGCGTTGATCTTTCTTTTCTATGTTTTTGTGAGCTAGTTTCATAAAATTTGGTATCAAAGCTTTGGATTCTAGGGTTTCGTTGCTCCAAAAAGGTCATCGTGGAATTCTCGCTAAATTTATTTTTTTTGAGACATTTCAAAAGCTAAAAAAAAAAAAAAAACCATTTGAGATGAAATTGTTCTAAACCTCATATCCGAATTTCAGATATTGTCTCAGTTTGTTTTCAGAGATATCATCTGAGGAATTTAGGGTTTTTGCAGACTCCCGAATTACATTCCAAATGGGTGACCTTGGGAAAATCATCATAACTTTCTCTCTTAGCATCAGATTGAAATTTCGTAAGAAGTTGCAAAAATAAGACGGACTTTAGTTTTATGTTTATCTTTTTCAAATCCAAAGGTCGCAATAGTGACATGTGGCATGTCATACAAGTTTCTCTACTAAAAAAATTATATAATCAGGTCATCTTGGGATATTGGGCATAATGCTTTCTTGGAAAATCAAATTTTGATCAGATTGGTTGCATTGGAAAGAGGACTCTGAGGGCTACTGCAGGAAGCAATATCAAACCTTGGAGATCCAAAATTACAGAGATACAACAAATTCAATATCAAGATTCTACAAACTGAAAAAAGGTGTGTATTCTTTTTAAAATTTTGCATAAGTTTGGGTTGAAAAATTAGTTTAAAGTTCAAAGGGCATAGTGAAGCATAATTATCATTAATTTATGCCCTGAAGAAAGAAAATGGAAACACCTAGTAAGCAACGTGAAAGCTCTAACGTGACTCATGAAGAAGAGGAAGAAATGCAACATGATATATCAAAATTACGAGACCAAGTGCAACAAATTCACTCTCACAAAAGGTAACAGAAGCTAAGATTGATGGTTTAAAGAAAGGTATGGAAGCTAAGATGAATGGCATGGAAGCAATATGAATGGCGTGCAAGTTAATATGGATGGTGTGGAAGCTAAAATGAATGGCATGGATGCTAAGATGGATGGTATAGAAGAAAAATTGAAAGGCGACATGGAATATTTGAAGATAGATTTGACTAAGTTGCTACAAGAAATGCTCACTAATGGTGAAAGTGTAGTAAAGGAAACTCATGATGGAAAAAAAATAAATGTTAATCATGATTTCATAGACTCTAATGTTGGATTGAAGACCCACCACGCTCCAAATATCGATATGAGTAAGTTTGATGGAAAGGATCCTGTAACATGGATACTATAGATGGCGCAATATTTCGATCTCCATAATGTGCAAAACACACAAAAGGTACGCATTTCAACTTTATATTTGGAACCAAATCAGTTTGTATGGTATTGATGGCTTTTATCTCATAAAAAAATTGTCACTTGGGAAATTTTTACAGAAGAAATGATAGCACATTATGAGGATACAAAAAGAAACACTTTTTTTAGCCAATTGATAAACCTCAAACAAAAGGGTTCAATGATGGAGCACATTGAGGACTTCAAAAAATTGAATATCAGGGTAAAATATATTCTAGAGGAGCATAGGATTGATGTGTTCATATGGAATTTAAAGGATAACATCCAACATGAGGTTCGCCTTTGGGAAACTGATTCATTGCAGAAGGCATTCAAGTTGGCAAGAAAAATGGAAAGAAAAATTATGGCAAGAAGGAAGCCTACCACTCACAATTATAAGGATGGAAGTTTTGTTTCCCCTAGCCTTCAACAACCTACAAGGTTGACACACCAACAATTTGAAGAAAAAAGAGAAAAGGGGCTTTGTTAAAGTTGTCATAGCAAATACACTAAATGTCATAAGTGTGTTGAGAAGAAATTATTTTACATAGATTGTGAAGAGGAGGAAGAAAGGGAACAAGAAATGTCAAAAGAAGAGGATATGCACCTAGAAAAAACCTTAGAGAAAGAAGAAATGAATCCTACCATATCTTATAATGCATTGGTTGGAATTACCACTCCTCAAACTACCAAGATAAAAGGACATATCAAGAAGAAAAAGGTAATAGTGTTGATTGATTCGGGCAGTACACATAATTTTATTCACTATAAGATAGCCAAGGAATTAAATTGCTTCCTATATCTAGCACCAGAGTGTCAAGTGATGATTGCAAGTGGAGGAATGATAAATTGCTCTAGAAAGTGCCATAATATCATGCTATCCATGGGATAATATGTATTGAATAGCCAAACGCTTTCCATTCCAATGGGTGGTGTTCATGTTGTACTAGGAGCCCAATGGCTACAATCCTTGGGTACAATAGCTTTTAATTTTCAAGAACTTTTAATGAAATTTTCTTCGGAAGGAAAGGAAGTTGAATTAACAGGTATCATAGGGAAACCATGAAATATAATCAACTCTAATGGAATGAAAAATCTTCTAAAGAAATAACAACGAGGTGTATTTGCACAATTATGTTCGCTAGAGGTTCCCACATCAAAATCATCTATTTCTCCGTATCTCCAAAAAGTCTTGGACAATCATTCCAAGGTATTTAAGACTCCCAAAGGTTTCCCACCTATTCATGATCATGATCATGCTATTCATTTTATTCCAAGAAGTGTTCCTCCAAACATCGGGCCTTACAGATATCCCTATGCCCAAAAGAGTGAAATTGAACATATGGTTGCAAAAATGTTAGAGGTTGGTATAATTCAACCTAGTCAAAGTTCTTTCTCTTCTCCAGTAGTATTGGTGCACAAGAAGGATGGATTATGGCACATGTGTCCAGATTATAGGGGGCTCAAAAATCTCACTATTAAAGAAAAATTCCCCATTCCTCTCATTGATGAACTATTGGATGAAATGCATGGATCAATTTAGTTCACCAAGTTGGATCTTCATTCAGGCTATCATCAAATCAAAATGAAGACTAAAGACATTATGAAAATAGAATTTATAACTCATGAGGGTCATTATGAATTTTTTATCATGCCTTTTGGCCTTACCAATGCACCTTCCACATTTCAAGGTTTGATGAATTCCATTTTCAAACCCTTCATTAGAAATTTTATGTTAGTATTTTTTTTATGATATACTAATCTATAGCAAGTCTTGGAAGGATCATGTTCAACATGTTGACAGGGTGCTCAAACTATTGGAGGAGAAACAATTATATCTAAAAAGCTCCAAATGTTTCTTTGGAGTACAAGAGGTGGAATATCTAGGTCATATTGTATCTCATGAAGGTGTTAAGGTAGACCCTAGAAAAATTAAATCCATTAAGGAATGGAAAATCCCCACATCCATAAAGCATCTACGAGGATTTCTTGGGTTGACAGGGTATTATCTTACGTTTGTTAAGAATTATGGGAGAATAACAGCACCTCTAACAACATTAGTGAAGAAAGATGCACTTTTATGGACTCCAGAAGCAACGAAGGAATTTGAACATCTTAAAGAGGAAACGTACCAAGCACCGGTCTTAGCTATGCTAGACTTCACAAAAACCTTTATTGTGGAATGTGATGTCTCAGGAAATGGAATTGGTGTTGTTTTAATGCAAGAAAAAAGACCCATTTCTTTTGAAAGTCTTCCAATCAAAGGAAAGTATTTACACAAAGCTATTTATGAGAAAGAAATGTTGGCAGTACTACATGCACTTAATAAATGGTGACCCTAGCTAATGGAAAGACACTTCAAGGTAAAAATGCATCATGATATTCCTAAATGCTTTTTAGACAAAATATTATATTCAGAAGAGCAGCAAAAAATTGGTCACAAAGATGTTGGGTTATGACTTTGAAATCATATACAATAAAGGGAAGCAAAATGTGGTGGCAGATGCACTCTCAAGAAAGCATGAGGATGTGGAAGCATTTCTTTGTTACATTTCTATTATCCATCTAGATTGGATAAACGAAGCAAGGGATTAATGGAAGAAGGACGAAGAAGTCTGGGCACTCAATCAAAAGTTACAACAAGATCCCAGTACTTCTGATACATTTAGATGGAAAAATGATTTGTTATGGTACAAAGATCGCTTATACCTATGTCAGAATTCCCAATTCAAACAAAATATTCTTATGGAATTGCATGCCTCTCCCTTAAGAGGGCACTCATGATTTTTAAAAACTTACCATAGGGTTAAGAAGGATTTTTTTTAGGATGGCCTTAAATCTGATATTCAAAAGTTTGTGATGAAATGTTTGGTTTGCCATCAAAATAAAGGTGAAACAACCAAGTGATCTGATAATCATCCTATGAGTGACCTCAGTTAAAGATTTATTAAATGAAGGTATTACAGACTCATATGTTGGCGTGTGAGTCTATGTTATTTAAGCAACGGATCGATCAAATTGCAAATACACAGACACTCAAAATGGAAAACAGCGGAGAAATATAGTAAGAAAATACAAGAACACAAGCAATTAATAAGGAGTTCACCCTATCCTCCAGGGCTACATCTCCGGTCCAGCTCTCAGTGGTGGCCTTCTTTTATTGTGTCTTGAAGTAGATAATTACAATGAAGGAGCTCAATATGAGTCTCCCGAAACAGATTGGCTTGGTAGGGTGGTTCTTGGATTCCCCAAACCACTAGATTACACAGGCTCTTTTCTTTGCTAGCTCTTTGACCTCTCTGGTCTGACAAATCCTCTCAGGGATGGCTTGAGTCTCTCAAGCTCTCTAGTGCTCGACGTTGCCTTTGGTCAACTCGGCCCTCTGTCTTCTTTCTGTTTTTTGCTCCACTGGTTCTTCTTTTCTCTGTCTTCTGTCTTCGGTGTTCTGTCTTTCGGTTCCTGACTCCTCTTTCCTCTGATTTGTCTGTACATGGCTTTAAATCCATTCGAACTCATGGTGGTTCTTTTCCTCTTCCCCTTCGTCGATTCACCTGCTACAGCTTCGCTTGGAGTTCCCTGTTTTAGCGTCATCATTAGGCTCACAGGGAGTGGCCACTTGTCCTCCTACAAACTGCGTCAGCCTGCTTCGTCGGTTAAATTCTTCAGTTACGTCGTGGAATGAATCTTCTACCACCTTGGTGGTCAAAGTGGACCTCAATTTCTTCTAAATCATGACTTAACCCTCCATCAATTCCTTCTTCTCCATCGGGCATGATCTCAACTGTTAGATATGGAGCCCCCAGATCCAACGCCATTGGATCATCCCGCACGGTTGACTAGCTCGACTGTTAGTGCGCGATGAGTGGTGGTTTCCTCTCTCCTCCACTTGCCATGTGTCAGGCGCTGAGTGGAATCACTCCTTTTCCATCAAAACTGCTTACCACCCATGGACGCCCCCGATCAATACCACCGGTTTTGGAGCGAGTCCCGCCTTTAGTGCTTAGCATTTTGTCCCACGGTTTTCCCAGCTCCCACATGACTGAGTGCTCGGGGCTTCTCCATTTTGAGGGTTTTCGCATCAAAAATTCCCTTTGTTTCCCAATCTAGGCCTCCCATGGGCTAATTTTTCCTCCCGCGCAATCTCCATGGGCCTCAGTCAGCGCGCTTTGCCCGAGGTCCTCGTCGTTCCACGCTGGCTGCCACTGCCACTGGTTTGGAGGTGTTTTTGATCACTGTTTTAAATTATTTAAAGTCTGTCCCAACCTGTTACAGCCATGGCTCTGTTTATCATTCTTTATGGATCCAATTCGGATCATGGCCTTCCCACTGAAAAGCTTTTGGACCACCAAAGTTGGTTTTTCTTCAAGCATTGAGTAAGCGAGGGTACTGTTATCTCACTTGCCCAATCTCAATCCACTTTGCACTGCTCGGCTTCAAACCTTTGAGTCCAATTCTAAGGCACTCAACATCTCCTCTACACGTTGTCCTCACCTTCTTGTCCAGCACTGTGTATTCCTGCAATTCATTCAGATATTCAGTTAGCAGGTCATCAATAGAAGGCAATTGACTTTGCTCTTCAGGATCCTCAATCATTGAAGGTTCAAACAATCTCAAGCAATCTACATTTATGACTGAGTAGATGTGCATGTAAGCTAGTAGATCAAGGCGAAAAGCATTTTCACCAATCTTCTCAAGTATTCTAAAAGGTCCATACCTGATAGGCTTTAGCTTTTTACCTTCAACTTGCATCCTGTCCTTGCTGATATATAGCCAGACCTAGTCACCAACTTGGAAACTATGCTCCATCTGATGCTTTTCATGCCTTGCCTTGTATTTGGCTTGGCTCTTTTCCAGTTGTTTCTGCACTGCCTGGTGGATCTCTTGGATCTGTTCAATGAACCTAGTTACCTTGTCCACATCACTGTGTCCATCAACCATGGTATCTTTACCAAAGACAAAATCCAAAGGAGACCTTGGTGTGAAACCAAAACAGGTTCCAAAAGGAGATCTATGTGTAGAAGAGTGTTTTGCTCTGTTGTAAGAATGCTGCATATAACACAAATGTTCATCCCAAATCTTAGGATGTTTGCTGCAATATCCTCTAGTAACTGGATCACTGTCCTGTTAACTATTTCTTTCTGGCCATCGGTTTGTGAATGAAAAGTTGTGATTTTCTTTAGTTGGGTGTCCATCAGCTCCCACAGACTTGACCAAAACTTCCCCACAAATCGGGTGTCTTGATCAGATACAATAGAAGTGGGTAATCCAAAATGAACCCATACATGTTCAAAGAATAGTTTTGTAGTTTGTTCAGTTGTAATCTGCTTATTACAAGGTATCAAAATGCACATTTTGTTGAACCTATCCACAACCACATACAGATAATCATGACATTTTCTAGACTTAGGCATTCCTCCAACAAAATCCATGGAAACACTTTCCCAAGGGTGAGAAGGAACTAGTAATGGAGTGTACAAGCCTAGTTTTCTATTGATGGGCTTGCTTTTGGCACACATGGTACACCCTTTCACATATCTAGAAACTGTCTCATTCATTTTCGACCAATAACAAAATCTTTGCAGCTATGCAACTATTTTACTTACCCCAAAGTGACCTGAGATCAGAGAAGTGTGTGCTTCTCTAACTATCTTTACTCTCTCTGTTTGTGGAATGCAGAGTTTCCCACAATGATACAAGAGTTGGTCCTTCACATGATAATCCAATTCTTCTACCTTTTTGCCTTGACTCAAAGTTGCATATACATCTTTAAAGTCTATATCTTGAGCATATTGTTCAACGTAACTTCCATGTAGTACAGAATTATTCTTAAGTATAGTAGATGCATTTATAATGGGTCTAGATAACATGTCTGCAACTTTCTTATGTATGCCCTTTTTATATCTGATGACTAAATGAAACTTTTGTAGAAAACCCATCCATCTATAGTGCCTTGATTGCTACAACTTAGCTTGGGAGTGCAAATATTGAAGTGGTTGATGATCAGTGTGTATTACTGTCTCTTTTCCCATTAAGTACTGTTTCCACTTTTTCACACTCTAAACTAATGCATACAATTCTTTATCATATGTAGGATAGTTAACTATTGTTGGATTAAAAGTCTATGAATGATAACATATGGGTTTACGTGCTATGTCAACACTACTCCCATGGCATAGTCACTGGCATCTATTTGGATCTCAAATGGTCTTTGTAGATCAGGCAGTGCTAGAACAGGTGTTGTACTAATCTTTTCTTTCAAGGTGTCGAAGACTTTCTAATGTTTGCCTCCTCAGTGAAACACCTTGTTCAATCCTGTCAAAGCATGTAAGCGAGCTGCAATTGAGGAAAAGTTTGAGATGAACTTCCTCCAATATTGTGCTGCTCCTAAGAAGCTTCTCACTTCTGTAAAAGACTTGGGTTTAGGCCAATTTACAATGACTGCTACTTTAGAGGGATCCATTTTCAATTCACCACCTCCTACTATATAACCGAAATAATCTAGAGATGTTTTGCCAAATAAACATTTTGAGAGTTTAACATAAAGTTATTCTCTTTTCAAAACATCTAATGTCTGCTTAACATGATTTAAGTGTTCCTCCCACATTTTACTAAAAATCAAAATGTCATCCAGATACACAATAACGAAATCATCAAGAAAAGTCTTGAGTACATCATTCATTAATCTCATCAAAGTAGCAGGAGCATTGGTCAAGCCAAAAGGCATAACTAGCCATGCATACAATCCCTACTTTATTTTGAAAGAAGTCTTCCATGCATCTTGCTCTGCAACTCTGACCTGATGGTATCCATTGTGAAAATCCAACTTGGTGAAATAAATAGCTTCCTTCAATTGATCCAAAATATCATCTATGCGAGGAAAGGGATAACGATTTTTTATTGTTATCTTATTTAGTGCTTGGTAGTCAATGCACATTCTCCACGAGCCATCTTTCTTTCTCACCAAAATGATTGGTGACCCACATGGTGATGTGATAGGCCTGATGAACCCCCTCTCAAGAAAATCCTACACCTGCTTCTTTATTTCAGCATTCTCTAAAGCAAACAACATTTTATACATGTGGTTGTAATGATTGTTTCATCTCCCAAGTCTGACCCCAAATCTTTCTGAATAGCTGCATCAGTCTTCTTGTTCTTGCCCTTGGACTTCTTAGGTCTCAACTCTGGATGCAAAATCCAATAGTTCTCATCATCATGCCCCTCCTTTTTACAGTGAGTGCATGATGCTTTTATTTTCTGTGCAGTGTTAGTCTTCCTTTCTTTCCACTTCTGCTTTCTTTTCTCCTTGCTCTTGCTTGCAGTGGGTTGGGATGGTCCCCCAACTTCTGGATTTCCATTATTTCCTCTAGCTTCTAGATGAGTAGCTTGTACAAATACCTCATTTATACTAGTGGGATCAAACATGAAGATGGTATGCCTCATGTACTTGTGTAGACCACCAATGTACTTCAAAAGAGTCTCTGGTGAGTCTAATAAGATCCCTAGAATCAATTCTCTCTTTCTAAATTCTTGAGTGTACCCTTGCACACTTTGCCCTTTCAACTGCTGAAGAGTTTGCCAACTCATCATGGCTTGTTGCATGTAGGCCAATGGATAGAACTACTTCTTGATTGCAGAAACAAAGTCACTCCAGACAGAGATAGTCTTACCATGTCTTTTCATGTCAGCTTGGGTTCCACCTTCCCACCAAACCAAGGCAGTGCCTCCTAGGCGTAGGCTTGCCAGCTGAATTTTTCTCTTGTCCGAATAGATGTTTTGTACTCTGCAATACACATCAATTTTTCTAATCCAATTATCCAACTTTTCAGCATTTAACTCTCCATTGTATATAGGCAAGTCAAATTTAACATCTATCTTGATCAAAGATGCTTTCTTATTATGCACACGACTATTAAGAGGTGTCAGAAAGCTTTCCTCTTTCCCTTTTCCTTTTGAGTGGTCATGGGAATGAGATTCATCTTCTTCTTTATCTTGTTTAGAACCTGATAAATCTTCATCCTTATGCTTTCTAAAGTCCCTATACATTTCTTCTACCATAAACTTTATAGCTAGGAAACTCTCTATGAATTGAGGGTCTGGCCCCAAAGAACCTTCCTCTGACATTGTCTTCCAAGGATAGACTCTCCTAATTTATGGATTAGTTTCGACCAACTCTCCTTCTCCTAATTTGAGCTTTGATCTAGTGAGCATTCAATAGCTAAACCAACACAAGCTTGTCTAACCTTACAGCCTAAACTTCTGATACCACTTGATCTAATAATCACCCTATGAGTGACCTCAGTTAAATATTTATTAAAAGAAGCTATTACAGACTCATATGTTGGTGTGTGTGTCTATGTTATTTAAGCAATGAATCAATCAAATTGCAAATACATAGACACTCGAATTGGAAAACAACAGAGAAATACAGTAAGCAAATACAAGAACACAAGTAATTAATAAGGAGTTCACCCTATCCTTGAGGGCTACATCTCCGGTCCGGCTCTCAGTGGTGGCCTTCTTTTATTGTGTCTTGAAACAAATAATTACAATGAAGGAGCTCAATATGAGTCTCCTGAAACAGATTGACTTGGTAGGGTGGTTCTTGGATGCCCCAAACCACTAGAGTACACAAACTCTTTTCTTTGCCAGCTCTTTGACCTCTCTGGTCTGATAGACCCTCTCAGGGATGGCTTGATTCTCTCAAGCTCTCTGGTGCTTGATGCCTTTGGTCAGCTCGGCCTTCTGTCTTCTTTCTGCTTTTTGCTTCACTAGTTCTTCTCTTTTCTGTCTTTTGTCTTTGGTGTTCCGTCTTTCGATTCCCGACTCCTCTTTCCTCTGTCTGGTCTGTACATGGCTTTAAAGCAATTCGAGCTCCTGGCAATTCGCTTCCTCTTCCCCTCCGTTGATTCGCCTGCTACAGTTTCGCTTGGAGTTCCCTGTTTTGGCGTCATCATCAGGCTCACACTTGTCCTCCTGCAAACTGCGTCAGCCTGCTTCGTCGGTTCAATTCCTCAGTTACGTCGTGGAATGAGTCTTCTACCACCTTGGCGGTCAAAGCAGACCTCAAGTTCTTCTAAATTGCGGCTTAATCCTCCATCAAATTCGTCTTCTCCATCGAGCGTGATCTCAAACGTTAGATATGGAGCCCCCAGATCTGACGCCATTCACTAGTCCCGCGCAGTTGACTAGCTTAACCTTTAGCGCGCTATGAGCGATGGTTTCCTCTCTCCTATGCTTGCCACGTGTCAGGCACTGAGTGGAATCACTCCTTTTCCATCAAAACCGCTTACCGCCCATGGATGCCCATGATCAATACCGCCGATTTTGGAACGGGTCCCGCCTTTAGCACTTAGCCTTTTGTCCCATGCTTTTCTCGGCTCCCATGCGACCGAGTGCTTGGGGCTTCTCCATTTTGAGGGTTTTCGCCCAACGATCAACAACTCCCTCTGTTTCCCAATAAGGGCCTCCCAGGGGCTAATTTTTCCTCCCGCCTATCTCCATGGGCCTCGTTTAGTGCACTTTGACTGAGGTCCTCATCATTCCACGCTAGCTGCCATTACCACTAGTTTAGAGGTGTTTTTTATCGTTGTTTTAAATTCTTTGAAGTCTGTCCCAACCTGGTACAGCCATGGCTCTGTTAATCATTCTTTATGGATCCAATTCGGATCACTAAGACCCTGGGTCTATTACAACTTTTATCCATTCCAAGTTAACATTGGGATGAGGCTTCAATGGATTTTATCACAGGTTTACCCAAGTTCAAACAAAAGATTGTCATCATGGTGGTCATTGACAGACTTGAAAAGTATGCACACTTTTGTGCATTATCTCATCCATTTATAGCCAGTACATTTTCTACTGCATTTATGAAAACAATTCAAAAGCTCCATGGAAACCAAAAGATTGTTGTAAGCAACAGAGATCCCATTTTCACTGGAAATTTTTGGATAGAATTATCTTCTTGTCTTGGTACTCAATTAGCTCATAGCTCATCTTATCATCCTCAATATGATGGGAAAATTGAGATAGTAAACAAATCTTTGGAAGGATATATTTGTTGTTTTGTATATTATAAATAGACATAATGGGTCAAATGGTTGCCTTTGGTTGAATGGTTGTATAACACTTCCTTTCATATTGCAACAAAAAATGACCCCATTTATGGCACTTTATGGATATCACCCACCATCCATCACATCATACTTAAGAGAAAATTCTAAGGTTCAAGCAATGGAAGATCACATCGAGCATCAACAACAAGTTCTCCAAATCTTAAAGGATAACCCAACTTTGGCACAGAATAGAATGAAACAACAGGCAGATCAACATTGCAGCAAAAGAAGTTTTGATATAGGTGACTGGATATTTCTACGGCTACAACCATATAAAAAAATGTCCCTCAAGCAAGCTAAGAAGGATAGTAAATAATCAAAAAAATATTATGGTGTGTACAAGGTGTTGCAAAAGATTGGTACTATGGCATACAAATTGGAGCTTCCTGCAGCTTCCCAAGTGCACCCAGTTTTCCATGTTTCATGCTTAAAGAAGATTATTGGTGAGAAGCTCCCAATTCAAAAAATATTTCGAGAACTTGAAGAGGAAGGAAAAATCATATTGGAACCTGAAGCAATCACAGAAACAAGAAATTGACAGTTGTGAAATCGATCAATTTCAGAGTATCTTGTCAAGTGGAAGAACTTACCCGTTGAAGATTCCACATGGAAGGATGAGAATTTTATACAAAAGCATCCAGAACTACTCAAGCATTGAGGAAAACACTTTTTTAAAGGAGAGGGGCATGTTAGGTCCCCATAATACTAGTGATTCCCCCATTACTATTGTCATTGTAGCCCTTATTGTTATTGTTGTGCCCCTATTGTCCCCATATTGTTATTATTGTGCCCCATAGAAGCCCACTTTTGTTATTGTTGTGCCCTTACATTATTATTGTTATGTCGGCTTTGATTATATTGTGACCCCTTAGACTCCTATATATAGAAAGGAGGTTTTGTCATTTGTATCATCTAAGAATTTTTCATTTGTGTAATGTAAAGGAGGTTGCCCCCTCGGAGAGGCTGATTTCTAAGGCGTTGATCTTTCTTTTCTATCCTTTTGTGAGCTGGTTTCATAACAATTTGAATTTGATGATGAAATTTATGTGTCTAATCTTCTGTAATATTGTGAGATGGCAAATTGTCCCACAACGATCTGCCTTTAATAATATGTTTATATTGTCCTTGATGATGAGGTCGTATTGAACTGAAGAAAGTCTTGTAGGTATCAATGTTTGATGTCTTGTTGCCTTACATGATGTCACTAGTGGACCTTATCTTCATGCCACAATTCCATTGCAATAGAGGGTATTTGATCTAAGTTAAACCTACAATTGAAGGCAATCCAAAACGAGACCCAATACCCAAAGGAAAAAAAATATAACCAACCCCTTAACAAAACTTATCTCTGCTTGCAAAAGTCAGCTAGTGAAATAAGATGCATTTAAGATTTATTCCTGCAATAAGAGATATAAAATATTTCCATGTTATTATAAATGAAGTACAATCATACCTACCTGTATGATTTTTATGCTACCAAGTCCTTGATAATTTATCTATTATTTCTTCCCCTAGGTCCTATAAGAATTAGACTTAGACTGAACTAACAAAATTGAGCCTTAAACCTAAAACAAACCCACATACTAGTCCTAAAGACAATATTCTTAAGGAGACCTACAGACTTAACCCTTATAGTGTTTAATATGACCTTTACACAATCAAAATCAATCTAGGGAAGAGTCTTATGTAAAACTTTATAACAAATACAAGACCTTGTAGAGACAGATATTGTTAGACCATCTTACAAAATTAAAACACACCTTACACAGTCCTAAAGTTTTAAACACAACCCAATACAACTTTTAACATAATTCAAGGTGTAAGAAAATTAATATAGGGCTGAGGTTGTTTAGGACAAGTTTGAATTGTAGAAGTATGTGTGCCTTAATGACATAAGGTAGAGGCATATGTATGTTGTCTTGGAGACCCTTCTCTCCCTTCTTAAGATCAATCCGCACCTAAAAATAGAATTGACTCTATAGGTGGAATCCTTGACCAAATCATGTTATTGTGGGCCTAAAAAGGAACATAAACAGTGCTAAATAAACTTTGCTTCTTTAGCCCATACTTCACCTTTTTGTGTTAAGACACCTTGCTTTCTAGAAGTCTGAATTTTGTACTTGATGACCAGTCAAAAACTTGTCAAATAGACTTGAGAACCGAACCCTAAAACCACCTAAGATCCTCTTTTATTACTTTTTAAAGTGGCAAAAAAAAACTACATAAGTATTCTCTATTTTTTATTCATTACAATGCATATGTAAATAGGTGAGGTAGGGTCCTTTTTATAGACCTTTGATGAGCTGTTAGAGAATTTTTTATGGACGTTAGTCGTTAGGGAGGTAGTTGGTAGTTAAGGAATTAAAACTTTATATTAAGTGAGCCTTGTAATCTAAGGTATGGAGGTCCGCTAATAATTTAAGTGATAAATGAGGGTTTCATAATAATGGTGAGGGGAGGAAACTTAAGATTATTTTTAGATTGATTTCTTTTAATAATCACTATTAATTTGTTATCTTAAATTCTAAGAAAAAATATTATTTCCCTTATGGTTAGGGAATTTGGCCCTTAAGAAATCTATTTAATATTTGTCTAGAAATATTTTTAATTCCACTAGAAATTTATAATCAATGAATGAATTAGTACATATGGTCCTACCTAGTTATGAAGTCAATGATTGATTTATTGTCTTTGGTCCTTGAAATTTATTCAACTTATATTGTACCTACTACCACTATCTTCAAATGAAGCTTTATGTCACATATTGATAATTGTAGGAGAAAAAATGATAAGGTGACATGATGATAAGGTGTCATGTCACTACCCCTTGGGGTTTTAGCCCACAAATCTAGGTCTTCAACTTCAACCTCAATTTTATCTCAAACCAGAAGGAACCATGAGGCATACCACATAACAACATAAACATATCTTTGAGGAGAATCTAATAAGGTTTGTTAGGAGACAAGAAACCATGAATTTTCATCCTAATGTTTCCAACAAATATCAGGGTAGCTCTAGGTGTTGCTTGGGTTGACATCAATGAAAACCACCTGTCAACAAGTATACATTGGAATAAATATTAAGAATCCCTTTCCCTTCCTTGCCTTGTGTTGAAATATGACAACAAGAATATTCCAATTTAATTTGTCCTTGAATTATATTGTGAATTAAAATCGAATGTAGTCTTAATAGCTACTTGGAAATAATTAATTTATTTATTTTAAATTAATTAGTTAGAGAAATTCAAGTTAGAAGTCTTTATGAAGTCATGCAAGAATTATCCCTTAAATTAAGGAGATAAGATAGAGTTATATTTCAATTGTAATTAGTTAACTCAGTTTACTGAGTTAAGTCCAGTTAAATTAGTTCCAAACTGTTTGAGGAACTAATAGTGAGTTAACAGTCAATTGATGCATTAATGCACTCAACTAGTGCTACTCCAATTAACTCAAAATTCCCTCATCAAAAACTCATGCATGTATCTTCTGAGAAAGACCCAGTTGAGATTAATGTTCAAGGACGGTGTACTATCAATTGCATGTGTTTTCTCATCGAGAAAACTCATGCATACAGTCAAAGATTCATCCTTGAGGATTTACGTAGTTTTGAAGGCTTGTTTTTCCACTTGGTAATAGGCTAATCATCCATAAGGAACAGTGCAAGGAAATAGGAGCTTGGAGGGCAGAGAGGAAGGCTGGAGAGAAGCCAAGATTGCATGTGAGCATCTGTGAGGATTGTACTCAGAGTTGGCTAGCTGTGAGAACTAAGGCTTTGTATAATTCCTATATATTTCCACCATGTATGATAATACAATAGTGTGGGGTTTTTATTCGAGATTTTCCCCAAAGTATGTTCATGTGTATTGTGCCATTGATTCTTCTTCTTCTAGTTACATTATTCAGCTCAATCTTTAAGCTTCCGCAAATTGATAGTATAAGTAGGTTATAGTATTTTGCTTTGATTTATATTGCATTATCGGGTTAACCTATCACATATTTTCTACACCTTGACCTTGGAAGCAAGTCTTCACACAATTATTCACAAAACCCTAAGCCTTGTGCAATTTTATTATAGGTATCTTAAAGAGAGTGAAAGCCCTTTTGAAGTGTTGAAACATCACATAAATCTTCCTTTGAAAGACTTTTATTTGTCACCTAACACCATAAACCCTATAATATCAGTCAAAGGTGATCATATATAAACTAGGACTCCTCCTATCGATGAAATTATGTAAAAATTAGGGGACTTTGACTCTGGTGACAATGGGTCATTGCCTCATTGTTGTCACATAGTCTTGTAGTTATCCCATAGGTTTCCCTCCTTAAGGCTCTACTATATTGTGTGGTAACATTTTTGGCATCGTTTCCAGGGAGGAATCGCATCTACCTTCTTGGTCAAATATTTAAAGAGGTTATTTCTCCAATGACAATATAGATCCTCTTCTAGCGACTCTTAAATTTCTTGGTTATAAAAATCATGAAGAAAGCATAGCTCTTGTAACCAAAGTTACTGCTAGGAGAGTTATTGAGATTGATAGGCCCCCCCCAAACAATCCAACAAGTGTTACAAGGAAAATTTTTCCTAATAACATTAATACTAACATTAACCAAAACCAAAACCAAAACCAAAACCAAAACCAAAACCAAAATCAAAAACAAAATCAAACCCAAACACCTCAAATTAGGATATGGAATGTGGTATCTTTCAAACCATTAAATTTTAGTGCATTTCCTTATGCTCCCTACACATTTCCTGAGAAATATCATGAATGGCTACCCAAGTTCCAAGGGAAAGATGATCAAATTGTCAATAGACATGTAGATAGCTTCTTTTGGGAAATTGGCCCTTGAATGATCAAGGATGAAGACGTAAATGATGATGTTATTTTCTTTAAAATTCAAGTGAGATGTTAGGGATTGGTACATTAGCCTACCCCGAGGTAGTATCTCTAAATTTGAAAATTTTGAAGACCTCTTCAAGAAAAGGTGGGCTACTAATGCTGATGGATATATTTCCATTGAAAAGTTCTACCGTGTACAAAATGGATCAAATGAATATGTTAGAAATTTCATCCAAATATTCAATATATTTGTTAGGGATATTCGTGATCATCTTAAGCTTATTGATGCCCAAATACTAGACATTCATCAAGGCAAGAAAAGGTCATCTAATGTACCAAATTAGAGATAATAAGCCTAAAACTCTTGCTAAAGTAAAGAAATTAACCATCGAAATTTAACAAAATTTAAATGTTTCCCATATTGAGTTATTCAATTTCCCTAGGACCAAGGTTGAAACTAAGAAGGTTAAAACAAAAGACCAGGTTGAGGACATAATTGTCACCCTATATAAGAAACTGGAAAAAACTATCTGATAACTTGAATGCTAGGTATAGAATGTATATGAATAAACTCACCACCCTTGAAAGGGGGCAATGAGCCACTTTCCCCTCCAAGAACAAGGACAAGGTCTTTGTTAAAAATAATAACAAGGAAGGTAAACAATATCAACCAATTTTCCCTAATACCTTCACTCCAACCAATGTGGTGGAACAAGAAGACTCATCTTCCGAAGAGTACCAAAATGATAGTGCAAGTAAAGAAAGTGAAGATGAGGAGGGTGGTGAACAAATGAACATAGTTAATGACTCCTGATATTTCAACATCATATTAGGTGGCACATATAGTCATCTGCAAATCAGTGAAGTAAAACTTAAGGAAGAACAGGATTAACCTATGATAAATGCAAAGAATAGTGGAATTTTTAAAGGATTGCAATATTCTAGAAATAATGAAAGGGGAGACGCATCAAGCTCTAAACCATAAAAGGAAAGGGACCATCCTCAAAGGGAAGCCCCAAAGAAGGATCCTTCCAAAAGGGATCACATCAAAAAGGATCCTCCTAAAGGGGAGCCCAAGCACAATAGTAAAGAGGTAGAATTAGATATTGATGTTGGTGTTGCCATAGGTAAGATGAGTATGCAAGTTCCTATTAAGGAAATTGCGAATATCTTTTTCCCAGAGAAGGAAAGTGAATAAATCCTTAGGACTTTATGATTATGATCCCCATATTATGTTGAAAAATATTCATTTCACTATGACTAATCTTGGTTATGACCCATTCTTGGTCACACTAACTATAAATAACTTTCTTCTCCATGATTGTAGGTTGGATTCTGGGGCTTCTGCAAATATTATGCCATTGAAGGTCATGAAGAAACTCAACTTGAACACCACTTGACCCTATAATAATGTATGTGGTTTTGATTCTAGATCCATTCTCGTCTATGCCCTTATCAAAGACCTCAAAGTGGATTTACATGTTAATAAAGACATCTCTTTTCTCATGTATGTTGTTGTTATCGATATACCTAATGTATGGGGAATGTTATTGCCTAGAAAGTGGGGTGCTTCTATAGGTGGACAAATTCAAATGGACTTATCTTATGCCACCATCCCTCAACCTGATGGGTCCCCATTCATTATTTATAGGGAACTCCAATTTCCAACTCATGTTGAGGACCTTGGCCTTCTTCCATATCTTGATAAGTTGTTTGAATTTTAAGAATCCTAATTCCCTTCCTCCTTCCTAGGAAGTATGTCTCCTCAAAAGACATATTCATAAAGAAAACAAGCCTAATAAGAAGTGTGTGCAAAAAACAAAGAAGGAATTCAAAGTTGGGGAAGTAGTGTTGGTTGATAAAAACCTCATCCCTATCAAAGTCCATGATAAGGTTAGTGAAGGGTATTATTACATAGTTATACTTGATGGTGAGATTTGGCCTAACTTTGTTAAGGCCAGTCACCTCACCCCATTTTTGGATACTTAACATTGTATATTATGTATGTTAGGGTAGGCCTGCATTTCATATTAATTTTGCATAGTTATTATCATCATCTCGTGTTCTCATGCTAGAATAGTTGCATTTAGATTAGATTTCCATCTTAGACTAGATTTTCTTTTCTGTATGGTTTTCTTATTTTATGAAAACACAAGCGATAAAAGTATGCCTAGGACACATGATTCCAACATTGTTTGTGATGTGCAGGATAAAGGTTTGCGATCCCAAAGGATTGTTGGTGTCCTCATGACCTTCCTGTTCAAGTACATTGATCGTGCACTCTATAGAGGGCTCATGTCCTAGTTGGAGCTAGATGTTACTCACCAAAAGTGGGTGACCCCATTGGAGAATTTTTCTCTTATATATCTCTTAAGTTGGCAACCCACAGTCCCTGACAACAACTAATGTAGATGATTTATTGTTCCATTTTATCTCTGCTCCCTAAATCAGTCATATGTCCCCTCGATCATTTGTCAATAGCATATGTTTGAAGGTGGACAATCCAACACGGAAGATATGCTTTTCATTGTGCAATCAGGTGCTTATGCTTGTTTTTCAATGAGAATTTTTGGGCATGGATTAGTGGGTGACCTAGAAGAAGGTTTTTGACTGAGATCTTGTTCCCTTACCTTAAATTATGGGTTATCATCAACCCTAGTCTCGTGGTATATACCTTATTAACTTCTAGCTTTAAGAAGGGCACTTCTTGGGAAACCCCGATTTTGATAGCGCAATCCTAATTTCCTATTCCACATTTTTCACTCCCCTCCATGCATTACAAGTCATATTTCATCATCTTCCCTATCTATGTCCACATAACCATTGGGTCCACAAGGCACCAGGGCACACCCTCCCCTTGTCCATATACTTGGGTCAAGACTAGAAATGTTTCCTTGGGGTTTGATGTAGCTAAAAGAAAGTTAAAATCATATCATGGCCACAATTAAGAAACAAGAGAAAAGAATATTATAAAATTCAAAAGATGGTCAGGGTATTAAAATAGCACGTGTGAAAATCCAAACATGAACTCCACCCCTTGCCATTATGGCCATCACCATGGTTCCTAGGGCCCATGAGTGACCCCACATCACTGAGGAACCCATGCATGTCCCAACCCCTGGTGGGCGATGAACAACCCACCTTAAGGGGGCAATAATTATTTACATCATACAAAGCATCTATCATTGCTTGGAGCCTCGAGTAGTAATACAAAGAAAAATCAAGAAAATGAAGAAGGGTGGAAAAAAAAAGGCGAGGATAATTCATGTATCCATGATTTCTCCCTCCTACATCTATATGCCCATATGTGAACATTCCTCATCATTTCCACCCTTGAACCCATGGAATATGGCTTTAAGACCTATCCCATTCATCTCATCATTATTCACATGACCCCTATCAATTTAAGGATGTGCTTGGGACCTATCTTTCCACTTAGGCTCTAGGAACACCTAATAGGGTCATTTATTAACCACTCATACCTAGGGAGGTAACACTACTTTGAGATCAAATCCCTAAATGTAAAAGGGAAAAATCCATATGAAGTCTCATTATTCCCTTGATAAACTAGATTATTTCACCTCGATGCACTAATTAATTATTGTACCTGAAGGAGAGGAGGTTCATTGGGCATTATATGTAACTGGCAGGTGGTTTCATCATGGACTGTGCAACTTAATTGGGACCCAATTCTACTATAGGGTCATATTGACACCATAGGAATGCATTGAGATCCATGGGACTCTCGTCATGTGTAGAGCATCA
>APFE031140945.1:7210-24060 GCA_000404065.3 Pinus taeda
TTTTTATTGCATTAAAATAATTTTTAGATAAAGTTAGAGTTTATTGTTAGATTTGAACACTGTCGTGGTATATCACAAGGGAAACTAGATCTATCAGCAATGAGATTTATTGTTTATCATCCAAAGCCATCCAAAAATATTACTAGTTTGCATCCAAGTTTCTCACATGCACTAGGACACATAGAAAATATCAATTGCTAGTTGTAGTTGGCTATAGATATGCTAAACGAAACTAATTTACTAAATGTAAAAAACATAATTGGCCAAAAGGCTAGGCTAACATCAAGCATCAGAGGATGTGAATGCGACTGGATCTTGGGCACTTGTGCTTGCTGGAGTGGGAGACTTGAGGTCGCATTGTAGATGACCTTTTATGTGAACCAAGAAAGTGTCAACACTGGCTAAGCAAGAGCACTGGTGGCATTCGACTCAATGGATTTCATAATGACATGCTATAATTTCATTTTGGTCCTCATACTTTTTCTTTATGACCCTTCCCAGGAGTGCCTTCATTTGCCAATGAAGGGTGATGGAATTCAGATATTGGCTCCATCTTTCGTTGGTATAGCCAGGGTATGAAACCCAGCTAGCTACTTCAATATGGATTTCAGAGACAAAGTAGGATTGATAATCATTAGTGGTTAAGGATTCTAATTGATATATTTCCTCTTGGATTTTTGGAGGAGTGGAGGAATGGAAAATAATTATAGTTGTCTAAGCTTGTGTTTGAGCCTGAGGTCTACCCTGAGGGCTTAGACCTCTAAACCCTCGTTGAGAGTGCATATGTTGACGAGGCATAACGCTCAAAGGAAAGATATGCCCAGTGAAAAACATCCCCCAGTAGAGGGGTAGACTAGTGAGGCAAATCAAAAGGAACCAGGACAAAGTCAGAAAATATTTATGCTTATCTTCCAGGTTGACTTGGGAATGGTATTAGCTATTAATGGTAGAGGAGGGGAAACAAAGAGTAACTCCAAGCAAGGTCAAGAAACCATAAAATCTAGGGCACACCAATTAATTTCCACACATTGTGATGCTTTGCAAACCATAAACCAGATTCCACCATGCAAATAAGAACAATCTAAAAATTCTTCGAATATTGGACATAAGAATATTTACTCCACAATTTTCTCTCTATCAAACATTGAGATGTTGCAGACTAGACACGTTTCCTCTCTGACAACCTCCTATTTCGATTCTTAGCCTTGCTACGACCACTTCCAAATTCCCAAGATTCCCTATCACTATCACAACGTCTTGACTCCAAGCTTGAATTTTCAACATAGGGGTGTACAATAAAGGCTAATCTTTGGGGGACCAAGACCTTTGTGTGCTATATCTTCCACATTGCCAACATCATGGTGGAAATATCCTACCTATGACGAAGAAACACCATTAAGACTACAGAATAACACGAAGTCATGATGAACAAGAAAATAACTCACAACATGCAAGATTGGTGTCTTAATGCAAAGGTGTGTGAAGACAATTTACATGTATGACTGCATGGGGTGGCATAGCCATCGCATCCCACCCTCTTAAATGCAATGGGAGGTAGCAAGGTGGCGGGCTTCCCCGCCCCCATCCATTAGTATTCTTTCCAACACCCTAATTGAGGACACACTAATTAATATTAACCAAAGTGTTTAAATTCAATTATGTTTTGGTGTCTTAACCATTTGATATCTTTGTTTTAGTGAAAAGTACACGTGTCAATAAATGAGAATTATTTAAATAATGTAAAATAACTTTTATGATTATAATATAATTAATCAAACATATATACTTGAGTTAAATTTATTTTTTTATTAAAACATTTAGATTATTATATTTAAAGTTTCACCAAAATATATATACATTTATTATTACCTCATAAATTGTTAATATATCTAACCCACAAACTATTAAATCTTAAATATTTTTTTAAAATTATAATAATAATTAATCCGTTGGAGGCTAATCCAAATTACCCATATATCACATATTCAAATAAATAAATAAAATAAATACTTAGCATTCAAAACGTGAACGATAATCCTAACGGATTACAGCTCTTTTATTCAGTACATTCGTTCACATTTTAAAAATATTTTGGGTTACAATTTTAGTCAAAATATATTAGACAAACGAAATTGCGTTTTGAATTCAGCAAGGAAGCACTGTGAGTATACGAAATTCCGACTTTAAAGGACACGACCGCTCCCTTTGATCTACTGGTCTTTTTTCATATTATTTTATTTTATAAAAGGTTCTATCCAATCTCATTTCAACCTTATTCTTCAATCTTCTTATGCGGGTGACTTTATGTTTGCTCTTTAGAGTTAGAGACCTGATAAATATTTAAATTTATTTTACCTTTAAATATTTAAATGTATTTTTCATAATGTGTCATAACAGTCCAAGTTTTAATGACATATTTCTTTAAAAACACTGATCATATATCCCTTCCAAACCTGTCTGAAAAGTAGGTCAACCACCCAGTTTTTTTATCTATTTTTTAATCTAATTAAAATAGAACACATAATTTTTTTAAATTAAATTATTCAATGGCCTCCAATTTTCATGTTTAGATTTGCATGCTATCCTTAACTTACCACTTACTCATTCTTTTGTTTCTCACTTTTGCATCTATTGGTTCTATATTTAAAAAACATATCAGTGGAGGAAATAAACAAACTTATGAGTGTACACATATTTGCACATTTTTTTGGTGTGTTTTGCATAGGTATGTTTTTGCACATGAAATGTATTGCATGTTTTGCTACACTTATTTCCTCCACTGTATTTTTATCAATATTTTTAACATATTAAAAAAATAAAAGAATCAAATATTATAAAAAGAAAAGAGAAAATGATTGAGATCTCTATAATAATTTTATATGTGGGAATAGTGTAGTGATGTCACTTTTAAAAAAGTAATGTGTGTCATGTTTAGGAAAAAATTTAGGGGCCAAATTTGGCTAATTGGCTACTTTTTGGACATTCTGAAAAAAATTGTTTGCTCATTTAGTTAAAAATACATCGTTTTTTACATATGTATGATTAAATAGGTAATTTTCACCAAAAAATTACCAATTTTAATAGTAAATCACATGTTTTCTTATTGAATATTTGCCCACAATATATATTTATGACTTTTAAAACTAGAATAGTTGCCTATAATATTATACATAGGCATAATATTTGAATCCTTAAAAAATGCTCTGGTCATGTCTATCCTTCACAAATTGAGTATTAGTATTGCCTTAAGAGTTGAACTATTATTTTTTATTTTAATACTCCTCCAATTGGTTATACTTTCCATTATTACAGAGAATTTTTTAATGCCTCATGCATTATATCTATCTATCTATCTATCTATTATTAGTCCCCTTTGTTGTTAAACACTGCATATGTCACCATTTTGTCACACATATACTCAAATGATGTATTTAAATCAATGTCAATCATTCTTCAAATTACTGAGATGTTGGTGTTGTCCCTCTCTATTGTCAAGTTGTTCCCCATTTCATTAACATAACCAATATTTTCTGTTGTTATTGTGTGATGACTCATTATTCCCTTCTCATTAGTGATTCTTTTCTTATCAACTATAATACATTACTCCAGGAGATTGACTTAGAGCCATTAGCACCTTGGAATTTACATTCATCATTGGTAAGTCACCTTGTGCTTAGTAGATTACATCTCTTCATTAGTCATGGACTAAGTGATTTCCATTGTGTTTGATAACAAGTCATATAGTCACATAGTGTGATTCATATTACACCTTGGTTTCCATTTTCATCATTGGTGAAATTTTTCACCTATGTTAGCGAATCTCATTATTGGTTGTTTCTTAGAGGGTATTTTTGTGTGCTACTTTCATCTAGTGTATGCAAGAAACATGCAAGGTGGTGTGTTCATTCTAGTTTTGTCCTAAGCTTAAAATCATATAATTTTTTGGATACCTTCTTATATTGGTTCATTGGGGATGCCTTAATGCCCTCCTTCCAACCGATCTATTCCTCCAACATTAGTGTGATTTCTTTGGGAAAATGATTTGGAGTAAATTACAATACCTTGGGGCTTAGAGTCCTCAATGGTAGGTTCTCTAACTATTGATAATGAGATTACACCAAATTCCCCTTATTGCTAGATTCTATAGGTCTTTGATGTTAATACATCTATGCACACTTGCTAAAATGTACTATGTACCTTGTCATCAATTTTCATTATTGGTGGGTGGTCTCAGATTTGGCAATAATATACATCAGTGGCTGGTTAAAAAACTGTTTCACCCATGGTTGACATCTTATCTTCGCTTTTTTTTTACTAGTAGAATCAACAACTAAGGCAATCTTGTCCTCAAATGACTTAGGGTCGATTTTGTTTGTTACCACTATAACAATTAGGTGTACACCCCTGCTCCTAATGTGGACACATGTAAGTCGACTTTTGAACCAAGAACCTCATTTTTTTACATAACAAGATTTTCCTAGTGATCTACACCTTGGGGGCTCATGTTTCATATCATATCATTTATTCATATGGTTTAGATTTGTATATTTGATAGATTTGAACTGAAGGCGTTGGGTTGCAATAGTTTCTCCTTCTTATGCTACTCCTCAAGTTGCACATATTAGACTACCTATCTCTATGAAATTGATACCATTTTGGAGAACTACTCCCTACTTTTACTCAAGTTCCAGTTTCTTTGTCGACGTACATTGAGACATAGACCCACTTTTTATTTGCTCGTGGCTATTATCTATATTTGACATGGTTCCACTATGTATTTTCCATGGCTATGATTTTTCATTCTATATATTCTTCATAGATTTGCATCATACTTGATTTGGTGGCCATGCTTACCTTTTCACCTTAACATGAATATGCTTTCCTTAGAGAAGATAGCCGGATTTGATACGTTGGTTTCGTTTGAATGTAATGTTTTGATCTTGTGGTTGTTGGACTTCACTTGGTTACATAGATTCCATCACCAATATATATCTAGTTTAATATCTTTTTTTCCACTGACATTAGTTTAAAAATGACTTTTACTTGGTATATTTTTTTTGCTTATGGAAACACACACATCATACACTCTTTCTCTTTATGCTAGGTGTCCATGCATTCCAAAACTTGCAAAAAGTAATAGATCCACATCAATTGCATTCTCCTAAGTGCAAGTTACTAGGTTGTTACACACACAACCCTAGTTTCTATTTCCAATGATCTTAGACAACTTATGAGAGTATAAATATTAAGATTATAAGTTGGAGAAGGGGGAATTGTTCATTTCGGTACCTTTATATTGGAGCATTATATTAAAAATTTAACCTTGGATTTTATGGTCGTTCCCATCTACACAAACCTTTGCTTCTAAAGTTGACTCTCTTGTTCAGATTTAAGATCTAATCCCTTATTGATTTTCCCATTTAGATATAATGAGGATTTGTAATTAAAGTTGAAGTCTATAAGTGGTCTAGGAGAGGAGGAACACAAGCTTTGTTGATGAAGGCATTGGAAGTATATCAAATATTGCTCGTACACACTCACACATGCACACGCGCGCTTGCCCACACACATAAAGAGGTCTCTTCTCCCCAAAAAAAACTATGTTGCAATTCATTTAATTAGTAATTACTTGATTTGGAAGAGAAAGTAATTATTTAATATTAATTAAGATTAGTTAGTTACCTTTTCTGGTTTTAATATCATTAATATTTTATATTGTAAATGGTTTGAGGAATGTCATGTGATGATCCTGTGCATATCTCTATAAAAGTTTGGAGCATCTAAAACATTAACTATACTTTAATGTAGTTAATTGTATTTTCCTTTTCCTTTTCTTAGAATGAGCCGCCTTTTCCTTTTCTTTATGGGCGCAGGCGCTCATGTCTCTCCCGTACGTGTAGAAAAGTAAAAGCTTGTTTTTATTTTTATTTTATAAGTTATTGGGTGAGTGGTCGAAACACGCTTGCCCAGCGACAAGGAATGCAGAAGACAGAGTCATTTTCATTTCGTAGGAGGTGTTTGTTTGCGCGTGGTGAGCATGTGACACAAGCGACAAATGCCAAATAGACAATAAACATTAACCGTATGGGGGCATCACCTCTTTTAATGGATAACATCATATAAATCAAATCAATTGAGTATTTATACTCTTGTACACGTTTATATTGATCTCCCAATTAATTGATTGATTCATTAAGTGGAATGCATGAAGGTTAATGGCCATTGAATTCGGATAGTATATACAATATTTTATAACAGTTCCGTTTTCAAGTAAACAACCATTTATTTTCTCTGCAGATTAGCCAATGTTGACATATTACTAACAATGTGGATAAGAAAATGACATAAGCATTAAGCATCAATCTAATGTCTTGGCGAAAATTTCCTAATTGTCAATGGTTTTGATTGAGGGTAATTAATTGATGAAGGTTATTATCTAAAAGTGGTTTGGCTTTAATCGACGGTAAAACTAATTAATTTACAAGGTTTATAGAGTATGATTTAAAAGTGTTTTTGTTAGTTAAGAGTTAGTTTTTTTTGTATTTAAGGAAATATGTTAATAGCACAAGAGTATAAGGCATTTAGCTAGAATGAAAGCTTGTACTTTTTAAGATTAATAAAGGCATCTAGAAGTAATGGATGCCTGCTCCCTTTAAGACTATCAGCCAATTATGCTAGTGTGGTTTTTATAATAATAGTAAGACTTAAGGTACATTTGCAAATAACAACTAATAATGACAATTTCACCTGGTGTGGTTTCTTTTGAACAATAGTGATGAGTCAATGAACAATAGTGATGAGTCAACCTACATTCGCAAATAACAATTAATAATCACTACCTCCACTAATAATTTGACTAACCAACATAGATCTATCTTAACTAATCTATCAAATGTCCAGAAGGATCAAACCTCTTAATCCTTCATAGATCCTAAGTTAAGATGGATTACTCTTTCTATATTTAATTACCAACATAGATCCATTTTAAATACGGAACTAACATGAGCCAAGAGAAATCCAAGCAATTTTTTTATGAGCCAACATTATTTAAATATTTTATATAGTTATCTTTTTTTTTTATTTGGCTGACATAAGCAAAATTTCAACTTTCGTGATAGACAAGCAATATTACACATTATACTCGGCTCAAGAATGAGGCCTCTCCAATTAACAATTTTATTTTTATTTAACGAAATTAAAATATTTACACAACTTAATTAACATTTTAACTCTTTTTAAAAATATATTTAATTAATTTTAAATTTTAATCTAATTTTAAATTTTATAATCATCGATATAAATGACAAAATATGTCAACATTCCTTTATAGTCACCTACTTGAAAACGTACCTATTATAACCAATCATTTGGGTATCTTTCTCGTAATGCATAGCCATTGTCTCCTTCCCTTGATAACCAAAGAGTTGTAAGGATGTATCTTCGTATTGGTTTAGTAACCACCAACCTCAACCCCTTACTTCGTTAATCAATCTTTTTGTTTATTGGTCCATCTCTACTCACCAAGTTAATTTGAATTTGGATTGATTTCATATTAATTTATTCATTTTCACAAACTTTTCTATCAATATATACTATTTTTTTATTATAATATAAAATATTTTTATTTCATTTTTCTGTTCTGATTAGTTTGGTCATTATTTTTATAAATAATGTGAAAATATTATAAATGTCAGTACTAATTTGTTTTTAAGTGACTTTACATTCATAGTAGGTTTAAAAACAAATAAACTTTATATTTTCTTTTATAATAGGCAGTTCTTAGGTTTAAGCTACTACTTGAATATATGTTAATGATATTTAATTGAATTGATCTTCATAATTATTATTCACTATAATTATATATCTAATTTATGTATTTATTTAAGAAATATTTTAAGTTAAATAGGTTTGAAAAACAATTATTGTCAAATATTATTAGTTTCCATAGAAAAATTAATTTTATTTGTACTTGTATATGGCATAGATATAGTTTTCTTGGTTCCACCACTTCTCTCTTTGTTGGCTATCCTTTCGATCCACCCTCACCTTGTTGCATTCAACTTTCATAGCCTTAAGGTCATGAGGCATAATACATGAAGGTGTCCTCTCAACATGTCCTCTAATTCAAACATTGAGATCAAATGTGATCTATCCATAATACTGAAAAGAAAGTCAATCATTTGGTTTCATTCCAGGTCTCAACAAATAATGTTCTAGCTAATCTATATGTATAATTCTTGTTCATTTCTCCTCCAAGTCACAATCTAGACTTTCTTTTGTTTTGGGCCTAGCCTTGTGGGGAGGTGATGACATTAATGTGATTATAGTTCATTACTTGAATTCATATATAAATTATGATGATGAAACCAAGGACTCTAATCCTGCATTTGTTGCACCCCTCGTTTGAGCATATGCACATTGGAACAAGTTTTCATATGATACCACCCCTAGGCAGTTCAAATAGAATTCTTAGAAATCCAACACAAAAGCAACCTAGTAGGAGTCCTTGCTAGAAAATATTATGCATGGATGTCAAAAAGAAAGAAATGATCATTATATTGTACATACACTCTTCCCAAACTCGCCTGTTTCCACCTCTTATTGTTATATATGTGCTTAAGTAGCCTTCCATGCTAGTATTGGATCTAAGCATCAACAAACCAACATCTAAGCTCCAATATATTTCTTTATAATTAACAAAGATTACGATATGGGCTCTCTTAGTTTCAACTCCTCTACTAGCTTTCCTTTGATTTCGTTTTTTCTTTTGTATGAGACACTAGATATGGATATAGCTATGTAACAGTGAGTTATGACTTTCGTTTCATCTCTAGTTGCTGAATAATGTTCTTGAAAAATTGAATGAGCACCTACAATAACCCAATTTCAGTGAGGTATGATACATGATTGTTGGCTGCAAATACTTCCACATTGATTTCTTTAATTACCTCTATCTTTTCTTCAAAATTTTCATATTGCTGACATTAGTTTTTTTCTTATTTGTTCAAATAAGCTACACTAATTGATGGGACCCAGCCCACTTGGCAACGCTTTTGTGCTTTTGGTTATGTGTTGGACTATTTACGTGGCGGTTGGATGGTGTTCTCCCGCAGTTCTGTAGGTTGGTGGTAGCTGGATATTAAATGCAGACTTCAATGGTAGTACCCTGCCTCGGTATACTACTCAACCCTAATGTTTAACGCAGCTTCTCGATCTTTCTTTGGTTATTGTTCTGTTGCTCCGAGGGTTTGTGAGCTCTGAGTTGGGAAAACAATGGGTGCACTGTGCTATGGTTCCTGCGGCTCTGTAATAAAATTCGTGGGCAATGTACTGTGCTTTAACTGGTTCTGGGTGCTGTATGGGACCTTCGCTGCGTGTTTGGTTGTTCTGTTCACCTGTTCGAAAACAATTCGGTCTAGCTATGGGGGTTACTTGCCTAGTTTCGTGCTCAATCCTCGGTAAGTCATACTGATACTCCTTGGTTATGTCTTCGATAGATTAACTGGTTGCTTGGCTTGCTTGTGGTTATCACTGTAACTTCGGTTGGTTGTATTTCGACTGTGACTCGAATTCAATCTTCCTGTTCTCTGTCATTTGGCTTTCATCGTGCGGTCTCTGTGTATGCTACTAGTTTTCTGAGTTTTCATTCCAAGTTTGATTGTTGGTAATTATCTGGGTTCGTTCGCCTTCTTATGACGCGGCCTTGACTGTGGCTGCAAGCACAGGGTTCTTCGGGAGGCACCTTCAGTTTTAACACAGGTAAATTATTTCTCCTTGCTTCAATTCTGCCTTCTCCTTGTGCAGGGTCTAACCCAACCTGCCCCTTTTCTCTCCAGTCGCTCAACTTCGTTCACTGTTCCAGAAATGGCTTCTCTTCGCGTCCTCCAGGTAAGGGTTTCATTCATCAGGTTAATGTTTCTTCTATAGGGTTTCGTTCCTCTGTATTTTCCTTGTAACACGCACTAATTTACTCCTGGTTCCTTGCAGGTCCTCACAAGCGACCTGGATGGCGTGTTCTCCTGTATTCGATGGTATTTGGTGGCTTATATTCTGGGTAGGCCTGAAACTTGTTCTGTTTGTGAATGCTAGTTTCTGCTTGGAGGATGTCCCGTCCGCTAGTCTGGTGTCTGGTCACTGTATTGTTATTCGTTTGCCATTGTCGTTTTGGTTCGATTTTGTGTATAAAGATATGGGTTCCAGCGTGACCCTGCGTGCTGGTCTGTCACAAACCCTAACTCAGGGTTTTTTGTTTGACCTGGGTTTTTGTAAGTTCGACTGTATTTGCATCCGCCGTGGCTAGACTGGTCTCTGTCTATGCAATGGGACTCGGCCCTACCGACTTTTACTGTAGATTGTTATTTTGGACAATTTAAATGAAATTTTGATGGAAGAAAAGTGTATGGTTACTTGTTACCTTTGGCGCATTCGCTTGTCCTTCGTTTATGTTACTGTGCATTCGAACATATTTGCTTGTCCTTCGTTTACATTGTCGTGCGTTGAACGTATTCGCTTGTCCTCAGTTTATGTTGTTGTGCGCTTGAACGTGAGCGTGACTGGTTGTCTTATGACTCAGAATTTGTTTAAAATTCTATCTGCTTGACTTAAATTTGACTGTAAATTATGCTTGTACAGTAGCCATGACAATATACTAATTTATAATGATACAATGGTCTGTTAGATGATGGGAATGTGAATGAAAATCAACAAATAATTATACAGACAATTTTGATGGACAGTACTTCTCTGGTTTTGAATGCTTGATATTTTCTATTAATAAATTCGCTCAACTTCTTCTCTTCTGAACTGAACCCCTCTCTGTTACATGTATTTTGGCTTTATAGCCCTCTGTTTTCAGTTGATGCTTATAGTTGGTTTAACTGTTACAAAAATAGTTACATAACTTCTATTTCTTTCCATCCCTACAGTCATCTGGCATTCCAAGACTTGTAGGCACAGTTGATGGTTATTTTTCCTAATTACTTAAACTACCTTTTAATTAACAACCGAAACTACAGTAATCCTAAACTGAAAAATAAAAAGACACCTAGCTTTTGCTGATTTGTAAAATAATAAAAGAAAAATTATTCTCAATAGAATTTGACAGTTCAATAGACTCTCGCTTGTGAACCTGGTTGGAGTTATTTCTGCCTCGTCACAGTGAGCTCGATGCTCCTGCATCACTAATTCTTGATTTCATTATAATTTACTTGAGATGTATTTCAATAAGGACCCAATGAACATAACAAAGAATTTCTATGTTGGAACAACATAAGTACATGATTAGTTGGGTGTTGAAGGAATTTATTGTGTGGAGATTTCTTACCTTTTTCTTCCATGTGCTTCCTCAATTCTACTACAATAAATCATTAAAAGAAGATATGAGGTATGTTTTGTTAGGCTAAGGAATAACTCCATGCTTGGCTTGAATTTTGTTAAAGTCAATCATATATTAAAACAAAGAGAAGTGGCTTGGTTTCATCTTCCAAAAGGTATGAATAAATCTTCCTATCCATATGATGACTCTTCATATTCCTCCTAAATTCATATTTACAAAAATATTTCCAATTTACTATAATCCCAAGGATTGGGTATCTCACATTTCCCACCTTAATCTGAAAGGGTGTTTGTGAGTCCAGGCATCATTTTGAACTTTTCAAAAAAAAATGTTAGAAGCACTTTGTTGAAGGTGTTTGCAATTTTCTCATTTCTGGAAGGATGTCCCAAATGAATAGTCTTGGCCTCTACATGATATTGATTTGCATGATATTTTGTGTTGGTGTGCCTGATTCGATCATGGAATTTTTGGTTCTTGGACAACCTAATTGCAGAAGTATTGTCAATTAGAAGAGAAGTAGAATTGACCTATTTCTCCTATAGATCTTCAAGTATTCTCCTAAGCCACACAATCTCCTTTGTTAGTTCTACAACTATTGCACATGTTTCCTATGTTGTGGAATTAGCTGGAACTAACTATTTGTGTTCCAAGAGATAATTGTTGATCAAAGAGTCATGAGATAGCTTGAAGTAGACACTCCATTTTTTTTTATCTCCATGAAATTTTGATTCAAGCTATCTAATCAGCTTGAAATCATCCACCTTAGAATACTTGAGTCCAAAGTGTGGAGTCCTCTTCAAATATTTTAGAAGTGTTTTTGTAGCAAACCTATGTCTCTCACAAGGTTTTTTCCTAAACCTAGAAACAATCCTAACGATGATTGAAATATCTAATCTATTGATGGTAAGGTAGATAAGACCTCACACAAGTTGTTTGTACTTGGTTGCATTCTCAAATTCATTCTCTTCTTTTAATGTGAGCTTCAAATTATGTTCCATTGGAGTAGAGAGAGGGTTACACTCAAACATGCCAAACTTATTCAACAATTCTCCAATGTACTTCTTTTCTGAGATGAATATATACTTTGGATTTGAGTCACTTTAGTGACCAAGTAGTAGAGGATGTGTCCCAAATATCTCAAAGCCTTTCTTGGCCTCTTTATTTATGGATGCAATATAGCTTTCATTGTTCCCTATTATCAATAGATAATCAATGTACACTACAAGATATAAAATAGTTTTATCAACTTTCTTAACAAATACAGTTTCATGATCAAGATTAAAGTGCTTGAAATTCAATTTCAAAATACGCTCAATTATCTTTTCATACCAAGTCATGGTGCTTGTTTTAGGTCATATAAGGATTTAATGATCTTTTACATATTTTATGTTCTTGTCCATTTATGACAAACCTTCTAGTTGAGACATGAAGACATTCTCTTTCAAGTATTCATTCAAGAAAGCATATTTTATACCCATTTGATGAACTTTCCATCCATTATGTGTTTCCAAGACAAATAGAGTGCAAATGGTAGACCATTTTGTTATTGGGGGGGAGTCTCCTCATAACAAATACCTTATTTCTAGCAAATCATTTTGCCACAAGCCACACTTTGTGCTTGTCAATTGAGCCATCTGATTTGTACTTATTATTGAAGAGCCACTTGTGTCCAATTGATTAGGTTATGAATGGATGACCCAACAACTTCCATGTCCCATTCTCGATGAAAGCATCATCCTCCTTATGCATGACTTCTTTCCACTCATCATTAGAAACAACTTCTTGAACAGTTGGTTTAAATTTAGTATATAAATTCAATTCACAATTATAAGAAACACCCATATCATATATATATCATCTAAATCTAAATAAGCTACATCACATCCATCATTACTAATTAAACCTTTGGTTCTTGTTCTCACCTCATGAGGATGAACACTTCCAAGTGTTTTTATGAGCCACTTTGGTGGACCATTTTGATATGGTCCCAATTTCTCTAATGATTGAGATGGTGCTACATCAAGGTTCAACTTATCAATCCTCTTTATCATATCATTGTCGATTCCTCAAAATTACCATTATTTCACATCATATTCCTTGACTTTTAATCATTTTCCTCTTGCATGTAACCTTGTTTTAAGACCATTTTGATGTTTATATGTGGGATTAGGCTCCATATTTTCCAATGCTCTTATTTTAGTATTTAAAATGAGTTTATGCTTAAATATTAGAAAAATAATATCTTTTCACTTATCCTTGAAAGTTGGATGAGTTTGGTGATGATTATAGGTATATTTAGAGATTCCAACAATGCATAATTTCACCATTGAGCCTCAAATTCGAATTTCATCTTCCACCATTGAATATTTGTCATGGATTTAGATCATCATCAACAATATTAGATGTGGAAAGAATATTAGACCATAGACAAGATTAGTTTGATTAGTTTTGAATTATTAGTAAAGAACTTGTAGTTGTTTATTAGTTGTTTATTAGTTGATTTTTAGTTTTGACTTATTAGTAAATGGTTGTAATTGCAAGAGGAATTTGTGGATTTGAGTAATTATTGTTTATCATATTCTTGGAAAAAACTTTTGTATAATTGAGTGTCTTCTCAATTTCAACGGGAGGAATCTTGGAGCATATGTCTGAATCATGATGGAATAGGAAAAGAGTTTTTGGTATTTCTCTTCACATATTTTGTTATTTTTTAGTTCCAGTAATATTTGTTTAATACAAAGGAAATGTTGTTATGAGGATTTTATATAATCAAGTAGCAATTTTGTATGCTCTCTTTGCAACGCAAATAAATTAGGAGGGCCCCAATGCCTATTTTGTGTTACAACTCATTTCTTTCTTCTAGATATATTAGTTTAAATGGATAGATTTAACCTTCTATATTTGCTGCGAAGATCTTTGAATTTATATTATTTGAACTATTGAATTCCTTTAAAGTTAATTACAAAAGTGTAAACGCCCTATAAAAATTAGATATTGAAGGTTGAAGAAAGAAATTTCTTCTCAAGGTATCACAAAACCGTTTGAATGCATGTGAGAAAAACAAAGGACTGTGATCAGTGCCCTTAAAGTGCTCTTGTAAACATAATCCCAGTGATCAAATAAAGCTCCATAGAATTTTAATTTAGTTATGGTTGGATTTTATCCTTTAATTGAAAAAATGAGGATTCCCTATAGAAGTTAGATACTGAAGGCTCAAGAACGAAAGTGCTTCTCAATGTACCAAGAACTATTTGAATGGATTTGAATCAAAAAAAGGACTATGAATGATGTCCATAAAGTTCTCTCATAAACATAATCCTGGTGATCTGATAAACCTCTTTAGTATTTTAATTTTTGTCTGGTGGGATTTTATTACAAGTGTGTTTCTTGGAACTTTAAATTGTAAAGTTCTTTCACAACGTAGAAATCATTCATGAAATGATCATGCACATACAATGTTCGCATCTCACAAGCTTATGTACCCAGATTGATAATAACATGTAACATGCTTTATACATATAAATTTACTAACAATCATCCAATTGAACTTCTTTTTCTGATGAAGTGGTAAGAACTTCTTCATGGGGGTAGATGGTGCTTGAAAAGGAGATTCTAGAGATAGATGTAAGATAGGGATCCCCCGTTAAAGATATATAATATCATCATCAAATTTTTGATATGTCTTTACATGGGAAAACATATCTAAATGATCAAGTTATCGCTCAACAATTTTTTCCTTCATAGAGGATTTAAAAAAAACCATATCTCTAGAGAGGTTTGAATTCTTGTTTACCTCATTGTAAAGATGATATGCCTTGGTGGTATTTAAGCATCCCAAGAAGATTCACATCTGACTCCCTGCATCATTCTTGTTTCTTTTCTCCTTAGGAATCAAGGAATAGAAAGTGGAACCAAAGATCTTGAGATGCCTTAATGAAGGAAACTAACCCTACCACATTTCTTACGAAGTATTGTTTCCAAGAGCATGAGATCAACACACATTTTTTACATTTATTACACATTGAGTAGCATCAAGCAAAAACATAAACTTCACTTTCTTGAAAAATAATATTGAACACACCATTTTCAAAAGTGTCCTATTAATTCTATCTTCTACAGAATCATGTTGATGATTGTGAGTAACATGTGTTTGATGCTTGAACCTTATTGGAGAAGATATATTCCAAACTCATTTATAGTGTATTCTCTTCCATTATCAGTATGAACACTAGAAATGTGAGTTTGAGCTTAATTTTCAATCCATAGATGAACATTTTTGAATGATTCACATGCTTGATATTTCTCTTTCAACAAATAAACCTAACACATAATGTTGTGGTCCTCGACAAAAGTTATGATATACTTATTTTGAAAATAAGATGGAAGATGCATAGGGTGACACAAATCAAGGTGAATCAATTATAGTTTTCTATATCCTCTCAAAGTTCAATCATGAAATGGTTATTTGTTATGTTTTCCGAGGATATGAACCTCACATTGCTTCAAATTCCTTGAATACTAGGAAAACCAAAAATGCCATTCTTTTTCAAAAAATGAAGGCTATCATAATTAATGTGTTAAAATCTAGAATGCCATAAAATATTAGATGAAAATTTACCATTTTCATAGTGATCGAGGCATGTATAATTATATCCATGAGCACATTTCCCTTTCAACTTCAACAATCTTGTATCCTCCATTCCCATCACAAGCACCATGTTTTCAAAAGCATTATTTATTTTAAATTTTCCATCAAATATGAATGGAGTGGCCTTCCTGTTGAATGTGTACAAGAGTGAGCAAGTTCCTTCGTATCTCTGGAAGGTTTATCACATCACTAAAAAGAATTCTAGGAATGTGAAAAATTTAAGCATGATTGTGCTAATTTTCGAAGGATTGAGACTTGATTTATTTGCATAATAAACTATACCATCTATATTGTCATTGAAATATTCAAAGAGGCCTCTTTGGAAGGTTATGTGACACATTCCACCTATGCCAAGAAGTCATGCGTCTTTCCAAGAACCAAATGAAGTGTAAAATAAGACTTCATTAACTCCAATATTGTAATGGGAAATAATATAATGAGTATATTTTTGAATTGTTGATGTAGGGTCCTTCACTTTATACCCATTTCCTTTTCTCTCGGACCTTGTAAAGTCCACATTTATAATTTGAAGTGCAAAATGAGAAAAAAACAATTGCTCAATGTTGGCATTATGATGCATGTGTTGTACTTGATGGCAACCCTCTCATAGAAGATCATCTCACTTGTATACATTCAGATGAATCTACAATGCATGGGTTATCGGACAGCAAAAAGGGATCAGATGACAATTCACAGGTAAGCTTTGCCATCAAGTCCAAAGGGGGAGATTGTTGGCATTATGGCTAAAGTGTTGTCCTTGATGGCAACCCATTCAGGTGATGGATCACTGTACAACAAGACAGTAGCAGAGATTGATGATCAACTCTCAAATATTGAAGAAAATAAGGAGTACGCAGGCACACCGTA
>APFE031140949.1:0-42575 GCA_000404065.3 Pinus taeda
TGAAATTTGGGCTGGAGGTTCTCTAAGAGGCACTATGTTGGGCCACAGAAGATTCCACCAAGATTCGAAGTCGATCTTGCTCTTTTGCCTCTTTTCTTGCTTTGCTCAGTTTGGCCTTCAAGCTCCTTATTCTGGCCTTTGCACTCATGTTCCGTGCCCTGTAATGACAAGCCATCCTCCTCAATATGGTTTTGTCCCTATTGGCCTTCTCTAGTAGTCTCTCCAAGTTTAGATTGACCCACTCTAACCAAGACTCACGGTTGTTGTTGATCTCTTGCTCCAAGGTAGTGAGCTCGATCCTCCTTTATTGGGAAGTTTGTCGATTCTCACGGATGATTTGCAGCTCCATGATTGCCTGCTGGTCCTCAAGCTACTTGTTCCTCTACTATAGATACTTGATGATCCATCTGGCCCTCTCCGTATTGAGTATCAAGTCTTGGATCTCCGAGTCCTGCTCCTGAATGGTCATCCTAAGTTTGGCATTTTCTGCCTTTGCCTCATCATCTTGAATGAGGATGACATCGGTCTCCTGCACACCTGATGGCCCCTCATCATGCATGGGCTTCTTGCCCTTGTCCAGTACCTGTGTCGCTGATGCCGAAAGCGAGGCCCCTTCCACCCTAGGTGGAGGTAACACTCGCTTTGCTGCTGCAAACAAGTGCCTACTGCCTCTCTGATATGTAACAAAAATTGGCATTGTAGTGGTCTCATGGTGCTCATGCTTATGAGAAGGACCACCCAACTCCTGCTCTGGATCTGATAGTACCTGTGATGTGCTGAAGAAATCACGGGAGATGAAGTCCTCCCAAGCAATGCCTTGCAATCCCAATTGATGATCTACTAAAATTCGGATAAGAGCAAAGTGAAACACACTATTAAGCTACTGCTAGGGGGTCCTATGCAGCATGAAGGTGTTCATCCTCTCTATGTTCCTGCATATGAAAAATGGGAGGTTCATCATCCTCACCCTGGTGAAGTGCATGAGAAACCAGATGTGATAGGCATACAGTCGACAGAACCTCCTCTCACAGCTGAAGTATTTCATGATCAATCTCATGAGTGGAGCATACTCATCTTTCAGATATCTGAAGGGAAAAAATCTTGTGAGCTCATTCAAGAATCTAGCCTTGATGTAAGGCTCATAGTGTTGCCTATCCACCTTCTTCTTCTTATGCCACTATTCTCCAACATTTGGTATACCTGTTTCCACTGATATAGCTTCGGGTGTCAATGTGAAAGTGACCCCGGCCAAGATAGACTGACCTCCATGTAGATGAAGTACAAATAAACGGGCCAACTCATGATGAACTCTAACATTTGCCACCTTTTGACAAAATTCAAAACATGATAGGTGCTGGAAGCATGACATGGCAAGAGGGCATGCTTGTAACTCGGTGAGGGTAGTGGGTTCATCCCTGACATGTTTACCACTCTTGTGGTGGATCCTGGGAGCCTGCACTTCTAAGGATGAGTCACTCTATGTCTCCATCTCATACTCAGACAAATGATGTGATGTCATGACTACAATGTGGACTGTGATTAGGCTGCCCTTTGATGATGGTGTGAGGCTTGGTGCCTTTGTGATATCTGTCACCAAGGGGAACAATGAAACAGGGAGTATTAGGAAGGGAGTGATGTAAATGGGAATAGGGGTTATAGGGAGAAATTTGTTTAGGGATATGGGAGGAGTTTGGGTATTTTGATAGGGTAGGGTTTCGGGTTTTAACAAGGTAGGGTTTGGGGTTTTGTGTTGACCAAATAGTGGAGGGATAGGGGAGAGGGTTTGGTAGTAATTTAGGACAGGGGTTTTAGGAAAAATGATAAAGGGAAGATGGGAAAAATGATAGGTGAGGGGGAAAAGGTGAGTGGAGTGAAACCTTGGCACTAACAACACATTTTAACAACCCTAGACATCATGTTTCTTTGTGATTTCTTATGGTTGATTTTATACATTTTGATGGCATTGAAACATCTCTATAAACACCATATCATTGACAAAAATTAATGAGCAAGGGATGTCATAAGGCCTACCTCTCAATTTGGTGTGCTTCACCAAGATTTGGAAGTGTTTGGGCACTTGTTTTGGCCCTTGTCTACGTGCGCTGCGCGCAAAGCCCAGTGTGCCACACCCTTGGTATGCATCGCACCCTTAGAAAAATTGAACTATGGGTAGGCTGCGTGTGCGCCGCGCTCCTGGGTATATGCGTCGTGCCCTCTAAAACCGCCTCCAACTCACTCAAACTCTCACCAATGCACACTCAAACCTTTACAACTCTTCTCCAAGGCTTGTAATAGCACAATGCCTTTGGTTTTGATAAAAATTTGTATATATAGCCTTGGAAGAGATGGGTTTAATTTTTGCCTCTTCAAAAACCCATTTTTCTAATGTTATGTTTTGCACTTTTTTCACTGACTTTAAAACACACCGATTTTCACTTTCCCTTTGAAATTTTAGCTCAAATGATGAAATTTTCGGCACTCTTTATAGGGATTGCACGATAGGACATTTGGCCATGGAAACCATGACTGCATCTGAAAAAATCAACTGGCGACTTTTTAGAAATTTTGTCATAAATGACACTATTTGACTTTTCTTCAAAACAAAGTTTTGAAGAAGAGTCGAAGTCTATCTGCATGACGATGAAACTCTTCGAACCATAGCTGTGTAAGGGCCTCACTCTGGCCTGCATGGCTTTACTGGACATGTTCAAAGACCAAATTGATGAATTCCTAGACCTAGACCTCGAAATGACCTTTGTCCTTTAAAGGACCAGACCTTGACTGTCATGGACTTTGATGATTATTGACAAAAGTCCTGAGCCAGCAGGAGCCAGACACGAGGGGGAATGACTATCGTAACCTTCTCTGTCAAATTATGGCATGCCCCTAGCGGAATGCAGCTAAGAGAATGGAGCGGGACACCTAAACATGAAATGCATAAATAGTTTTGATATCTGACGGAGGACTGACCAGACTGAATCTAACAATATCGACCATGACCATTCTGTAAGCTTGTACAATGATTCAGAATGGTACATTAGACGGTAGATGGGGTCTGCCTAGTAGATTCCAGTTGAAGGAAATGACTAGGTTTCTAGGAGGTGGGACCGAATAAATGGCCGAATACGACTTTGACGAACTTCCTTCCTGCGATAAAGGAATGGGTAGATTTCCCCCACGTTCATCAGAGTCTGTGTTTACAAAAAGAATTTGAACAGTGTCATTCTCATTCTCTTCGATGACTCTATCATCTGAAGGTAGACCTTTCGAAGACAAGACTGGGTCGACTACCATCTCGACCTGTTGACTTTGGTCCGATGTGGACTCAGAGGGTTTATCTTGAATGATAGATGCTTCAACCAACCACAAAGGTGTGTCAGTCGGATTCTCAACTAGCGATGGACTTGGCAAGAGTTTCTTGTATCCAGGAGGAAGCCGTAGCAGTGAAGCAAGACGGTTATCCAAGGCTCTTTTAGCTTCGTCTAGGAAGGGACAGCGGTGGATGGCATGATCGCCTTCACACAGTCTACAAGGAATTTTATATTTTCCTTTCTGTCCAGTGACTTCATTTTCACTATTTGACAATGTACTTTCAACATGATCGTTAGAGGTTGAGGACACCGGATTGCGCAAGTGGGGAGACCAGTCCCTTAAGATCCGTGGGATGCAAGGACAATATTGATGATAGTGGTCCCCTTTGCAAATGACACATGGAGATTTAGGTTTGGATGGTGTAGTGTGCAGATTTTCGCTAGATGATGTATGGTTGCCCCCTTTTGCCTTCGACTCCTTCTTCTTCTTCTCCTTCCCTTTATTCTTCTTCTCAGTTACTTGGTTTTTAGTTTTACCAGCTCCACCAAGAGAAGAGGAAGAAGGAGAGGGAGAAAAAACTGAAGAAGAAGGTTGGGGGGTAACTCTAGTATCATCTAGTTGTTGATTTGATTGCTCAGGAATCACGGTGATTTGAACAACAGAGGTTGATAAGAGCCATACTGGCAAGCCGATTGTCAGTCCTGGAAGGGACAATGTGGCCATATGAGGTGCACCAACATCTCCCCAAGAGGAGAAAGGACTAGGATTTCCCCCAAGGGGAAATCCTTGGTTGGTGGACTCAATTTTCTCAACCTAAGATCAATGAGGGAACAGTGACGTTATTCTGATTAAAATAAATTTTATGACGCTTTGACACAACTTGTTTTTTCAGTTTTTTAAGAGTCGAGAAAAGGCTAAAGATGACTCTAGTTGCCTTTGATTTTTAATGAGCCTGAAGTGACAAGTGCTCAGATGAACCTTTTCCTTTAAGGAATCTGAAAAGGAATGAAAGAGACTACTCTAGAAATCTAGACAGAGGGATTACCAAACCAATCACAAAACTATAGTATACTTTTTACGGTATGACAGTCAATATTCCCGAATGCTGTGTTTAGTGCATTGCGATCGATAGGGTGACAGAAAAAACTTCCTAAGGATAAAGGATATAGCCTATTGTGGTCTCCCAATATATAATCGACGGTACATGGGAGCACAAGTTTGTACTAGCACTTGTCATCCCAAAGAGGAGGAATCACCCAACCTTCGATAAAAGCGATAGTTACCAGGCTTTATGACGGCAGAATACATCTCTAGCCTAGACTTCTAAATGTTATGTGTTAGATTCCAAAGCATTTTTATGTTCATTGAATTTATTTTACAGTTGATCTTTCTTAAGAAGTTTGCCTTTAAGGTTCACCACATGATGTAGATATTCAATTCCTAAAAATGCAATCTAAGATGATAAACAGTTGTTTACTCTTCTTTTTGCAATGAAAATCTTAGCTACTAAGGAAAGAGAAGCAAGATTCTTTCAACATAGAGTAGAGAGCACACACTAGATGCATTGTCATAAATCAAAATCAACAAGCAGTCTAAATGCAAATGCACATGCATGTATTTGTTTTCCACTTTCTTAATGTGTGAATGACAAAAAGAATGCTAAGTACAAATCTTAATTATCTTTTCAAAGTGACAGTACTAACAATTTTCTCTTCAAAAGACAAAAGGAAGACAATGATGACACTTTGCGATTTTGAATTGAAAACTGCTTTCGACACTTGAAATACTATTAATTCAAATCAAATACAAGAGTAACAGTGTAATCAACCATCAAGAAGAGTAGGATTCTTTTCCTTGACTAAAAATGACACTTGCGACACTTCCAAATCAAAAGACAACAGTTTGATTAATCTACTTCTCTGTAAAGGAGAACTGTAAATGGCAAACAATAAATAAAAACATTCACAATTATTTTTACAATGGAGGTTGAATAATGCAAAGGAAGTGAGTTTCCACAGTGGTATACTGATCACAGACAGCAAAACTCCTGAATAAAGCTGAAGAGAGTGAAGAAAAAACCAAAATATGGAGGCAGAAACAGTCTTATCTGATCATCTCACCTGTAACACAGGGAAACAGGGATGCATCTCACCTACTGCACATGGGAGGTGCGATGCATCTAGATTTCCAAGAGGAGAAGGTGCGATGGTCCAGGGACGAGACTTTAACTTGGTTTTTGGTCACAGTTTGTAGCTTAGTTAAGGGATTTAGGCTGAGCTAATGATAGTCAGTAAATACAAAGTGTAGGGGCTGATATAATGAGGTTACTTGAGCCACCACCAAGGCAATTAGGATGTTTGCAAGTCAGATGCTTAATTCATAAACTAACCCAAAGATTGATTGAAGCAACGTTTATCTATTTTGTAGTTGCATAGAAAAAGCAGTTCAAAGGCTAGCTGGCATAACTTCAGGCTCCGTCTGTAGTTTATAAAGTAAACAAACTAGAAACAAGAAAACAAGCTATTCACCTCCCCAGCGGAGTTGCCATTTTGTTATCGAGAAATCTAGTGTCCATTCAAAGCTACTAGTCCCACTAAGATGGGTAGCTATCTTAGAAACAAACAAACTAAAGTTACTTGCGTTTTCCTTTATGAGAAATAGATGAGAGAGAAGTAGAGAGTACCAACCTCAGTCTTTCGCTTGGCTCCTTGCTTGTTTCCTCTCCCCTCTGACAGATCTTTGCCACTCCTCCCTTGCTTGTCCCGCTTCAAAGAGAACCTGTAATGTCAAAGAAACATAATACCATCAAAGCACAGAGATCTACAATCATAATCAATATAGGACCAAATATATATTGACCACATAAATGCATATATTAACTTGAACATACAAGAATGTGGAGGAAAACTCAAATAGCTTTATTGATAGAAAGAGTAGAAGAGAGGATTACAACCCATTGATCTAACACAGTGTCATCCTCCCAACATGAAAGCCCTTCTTCACCTCATGAAAAGCTTAGATCACGCAACACTATGATGTTCCACAAAGAAACCAACAACAGTTCCTTACAAAATACAAGATTCAAGCCTCTGGATCTTTGGGATGAGGGATCCATCTATAGATGTTTGCAGGGGGGTGAGTCAGCTTCTAGGATTTTGATTAGTGTCCTCTCTCTGATAGTTCTTGGTTCCACTTTGAGATTCATGATCTCTTACTCATCCCTGGGCGAATTCAGAGAGGCAAGTGTCACAGGAGAAGTTTCTGGAAGATTCCATGATCATCACCTACAAACTGTCTTGCCATTTGTCTACCCACCATCACACCCTACAAAAGGGATTTTTAGTATGCATCACCACGCATGTGAAGGTGAGATGCATCATAACCCTTAGCACTGACATCTGTATGTTCCAGTTGTGAACCAGTTGAGTAGCTTCCATGGAAAAACTTCTGGGAGATGATGTAATTAGCTGACCTTGTTCCTTTAGGGTGTGAAACAACACTTTTAGGGACTCAGAAGCCCTTGGTTTATGGACATATACGATTGGGGTTGCAGTGCCCAAATATGTCTATAACAATTAATCCGAAAAACCTCGAGACCTCCTCTTTGGGCTCATTAAACTACTACAAAGACAAATAGAGCACTGTTAGGGATATTTTATTGCTCTTTAAAAAATATAAACATGCTTGAGCTTTTGTCCTTGCGCTAGTTAAAACTATGCAACGATAAATAGAGAACTTTTGGAGACATTTTATCACTCTTTAAAAAATATAAACACCTCTGAATTTTTGTGGTAGAGCTCATTAAACATATATACCACAATCTGTTAAAAATGCTAAAGATGACCCGAGCATTCTTTCAAGTAAATTTTTCAAGCTCGTTAAAATATGAAAAATCCCGAGTTTTTGTTACTGAGCTTGTTAAAGTGTCATGACAAAACACGAGTTTAGTCTGCCGCCTCGTACTCATAACAAAATGAGCTCGACATCTATTGGAAAAGGTTTTTCTTTATCCGGGTCCAGTAGATTAAATACGGAAAAGTAACCGATATGGGTATACTATTAACCTTTTATCACACCCGTTTAACAACTATGACAAAGGGACCACCATGGAGTTTCTCTTTACGATCTTTTTAGACTCTCTAAAGATGAAAAGATCACTGAGTTGTCTAGTCTGGACTCTTTAAATACATAGATGAGGTATAGAGTTTTTCTTTTTACGTTACTTTTCAGAATCTTAAAAGATGAAAAAATAGATGAGTTTTCCTGTCTGGACTCATTAAACTAATCAAATAGGGAAAAGAGTCATTATTTTTGTGATCCTTTTCAGACTCTCTAAACATGAAAAGATCTATGAGTTTACCAGTCTGGACTCATTAAAAATCAGACGATGAAAGTGGGAATACAATCGTATCCTGAAGCATGGTTTGGCAGCAAAATTTCCCTTGAACATGGCACTCCCTCGGATAAACCATCATTTTGATAGCCTCTCAATATGAACCCTACCAACCTATGAGTTTTTAGCCTATATACCCTAATGCCATTGCATCTCTGTATCTTAAACACTCTGTAGTGTTCACGAGTCTAGTGTTGTCTAGTTAAAACTGTTGTCATGCCTTCTATTGTTCAAGGGTTCCTACTTGTTTCCTCAATCAACTGACCCTCCATATCCTTTCATCATGCCCTTTGTTATTTAGACCCAAAAGCTCAAAAGAATCTTCAGAAAACAAAAGCATCCTTGTCTGGTTTCGTGTCGACTGATGTAGGACACGTCATTGCCTACCTTTTGATAGGTTCCTTCCTATTGACTTCAACACTCTATCTAGGAAGATAACCCAAAAACACATTCAGTGTCGTGGTGCTTGCAAACATTAGTGGCAGGTTACCTTGTGTTTGATCATGGGTTTTCATTATTAGCTCCTAGTTAAGCGATTCTACGAGTGTTTGATGACAAAAAATCTTTCACACATTAGTTTGCACTGTGCATCTTGGAGACCATCACAATTATTGGTGGCCTTCCTTGCATCTATTAACAGTCTCCATTATTGGCTGGTAATTAGATGATTTCATGCATGTTTGACATCAACTCATTTTATCACATGTATCGATCTATGCTATTTGGTGAAGTAGGAATCAAGAACTTGGGTAGAGGCTTGCATCATTCAGCCTTATTTCCTCTCCCAAGCTGTAATATTGTTCTTTGGAGATAGCCATTTCAGGATAATCTATTATGACACTGGATCCGCCATGTGCCATATTGGCGGCTAGCATTGTTATATCTTTGAGGAGAAAGTTACTCTGACATAGCTGCTGAGCATGGGAATGCCCGAATCAGGACATGATTTTAGCAGTTCATATATATGTACTTTTGTTGTATCAGGTTTTCCTTATCACCCGAAACTTCTCTCTCCCTCTACAAATATTTTGACAGGAAACTACAATATTTTCATAAAGTATTTCGGCCATCATCTCTGCCTCTGATCTCATACTTTAGGGGGCATCTGTTATAGGAAAAATTGACCTCCTAATCAACTCAGAGGAGAAAGACAAGATGACTAAAAGAATGACCACAATTGCAAGCCCAAAATCCACACTAACGCTCTCTGTACACTGACAACCTACTTTATAAAGCTTGTTTAAAAGCATAAAGGAGCATTAGTCAACCTACTAACTCTTATTGTTAGACCAGGGGGAGCACTAGTGAACTTTAGTGATTCTCAAGTGGTTATGCCAATGAATCCGCCATTAAATATAGAGATATTATTTACCTAAATTTGTGCAAGAAAAGTAGGGAAACTCCAAAAATCAAGATATTTGGAGAAATTCTATTCCAGAAACAGAGGCAAATGGGAAAAAGCTGGTAAACAAGGCAGGTTCATGGTTTTTACCCAAATGAACTATAGGTGGAGTTGGGCAGCCCTAAATCGATTGCTATATAAGCAACGAGAGGGCCATTGCACAAGGGTCAGAGCATTTAGAAGGATAGTACATGGTGCTGTTGTGATATTGTCATATTCTTGAAGGAGCTAGCTGAAAGAAGGAGAGAGAGAGAGAAAGAAGGGATAAGGAAGGCTGATGCAACAAGGTTGTTGTAATCACTCTTCTGATTATAGGACTGCAGTTGTGTTCCACTACTCAAAGTGTCGGTGATATTGTGCATTTATTTGTTCATTCTAATGCTTGTTGTGTTGAGTAGATAAGTTACACATTTATACATGTTTGTTATAGATTCTTTCATTAATTGTCAGAAGTATATGCTGTGATTGGTTTGCTTCATTCTTTTGTGCAAGAATCATCTTGGAGTTGGTCAGGAGGAGTTCTTCTTACCGCACGAAGATCCCCAAGTGAGTCTAGAAAGAACCAAAGGTGATCCTTTCTCCATATCCTATCAATATATGTCAGATAGATGAACATGTGTGTAACAGGTACCTTTTGCAGATAACCTTACGGTCTTCCGGAAGTCCCGGGAAGACTTTTAAGGGTAGTTTTCGTCCTTTGCATTTTACCCCATAGCATTGATCTATGAAAGGTAAAGGAAAATGGTCCTTTTTAGTGGCTTTGTTCAATTCCCGATAGTTGACACAGATTCTCCACTTGTCATCTTTCTTTGGCACTAGCGCCAAAAAAGATACCCATTCACTGTCAGAGATGGGATAGATGAATCCTGCATCAAGCAATTTCCGCAGTTCTTCCCTAATAATATCTTTAAGTGTTGGATTCATCCTCCTTTGAGGCTGCCTGACTAGTTTGAAATATTCCTTAATGTATATATGATGAGTACATACTGAAGGGTGCACTCCCTTCATCTCCTTATAACTCTAGAAGAAGGCATTTAAATGTTTTCTCAGTAAACTACACAGCTCCTTCTACTAGGAAGTGGATAGGGATGGATTGATTTTCAAGGCTCTTTCTGGGCCGAATTCTATATTCTTAACATGAAGAGAGGTCGGGTCGGCCACACAGAAATCAGTTGAGGGGTCTTTTTGGGTTTCTCTCACTATGTCCTCTAAGGGTAATACATTGGGAGGTGGATTCTAAATAAAATTTTCAATCATATCATCCTCATCTTGTAGTTTTCCGCCCATGATGGTTTCTAATGCACAAAGTGATTCAGAATAGACTTCATCCTCACCTTCCTCCTCGAACTAGAGAGGTAGATCATGTTCTAGCAAGGGTTGGGCAGGAGGATATAGGATTAACTACTTGGACATATGCCCATTCTTGATGGTCATGTTCCCAGCTCGATATCTGATGTAGGCATCAATGGTAGCCAACCAGGGTCTTCCCAGGATGAGAGGATACCCAATGAGCTTTGCCTTCAGCTAGAGAACTAATAAATCAGTAGGGTACTCCCAAGAATCAATGGAGACCATCACATCTTCCACAATCCCCTCAGGGGTCACGGTGGAGCAGTTTGCTAACTGTAGCACGGTTGTGGTCTTCCTCAAGGAACCCTGAAGGTTGAGTTTGAGCATCGTGTCATTTTTCATCACATTAATGGCAGCTCCCAGATCAATTAAAGTGTGTGGGATCATGGCTCCATTGATGTTGACATCAACTACTGGGCTTCTAGGGTCTAGATATTTTGGACATATTACCTACCCCAAGATCAGGTTGGACAGTTGCCCTATGACATTGATGGTTGGGGCATCTCTCTTGTGCTTTCCTGGATTCCTGAAGAACTTCTCTTTGATCAACCTATTGTACATAGGCACATCATTTATGGCTTGGAGAATTGGTATCTTCACACATAACTATTTCAATTCTCCCAGAAGTTCAGTTTCTTCTAGGGTAGGTTATGTTGTCCCGGATAGTCTCTCAGGAAAGGGTGGAATTGCTCTAGGTTCACTTCCCTCTTTATATTCCTCAACCTCCCTAGTTGGAGGTTGGCTATCTGGGAGAACCTTCCCAGATCACAGGTTAATCTCCTAAATCTCCACAACATAAGTTGGGCATGATGGTTCCCCACTATACACATGCGGGTTTGGTTGGGCAGGCATTTGGGGTTGCCTTAGTGGAGTAGGCAGTAACAGTTGTGGTTGGGCAGGTGGTGGAGGAAAAAGAGTGGGAAGAGAGTTATATTCGGGCATCCATCCCTGTTGAGGTACATTCCACTGAGGTGGTGGCTGAACATAGGATTGAAATGAATGGTTGGCTGGTTGGGCATGATATTGAGATGTGAAAGACCAAGGAGGAGGTGTGGACCATGAAGGATGAGCAGGGGGACCCCAAGAAGGTATGGAAGTGACGGGTTGGGGTTGTAGTATGCCTGGGATGTCCCTTGTATCCCCTGCTAGTATGGTCTAGGTCCATGCGGTCTCCTTTGCTTCATGAAATAGAGTGGTTCAGTGGCTCCTTCAGCCCCTTGGTATACCGCTTTAAGTTCGGGCAAGGAAGGCGAATTATATATAGAATTATCTTCTTCAGAGACTAAACAAACCTCTCAAAGGTGTCTAGAAGGTCTTCCAGAATTCTCTGAGCAGGACAAACTTCAGAGATTCAGGGTCAACTGTACACCTAACCCTTTTGTAACTGAGTTGGAACCTCTCTTCATAATCTTCCAAGGATTCATCACTTCCCATGGTCATTTGGAAGATTTCGTCTTTGGTATATTTTGACCTATAGTAGTCTCGATACTTGTCATTAAAGGCCTACTGCATATAAGCCCAAGTTGTGATGCTATTGTCAGGTAACCCCATGAACCAGTGCAATGCTGCATCCTTGAGAGTAGAAGGGAATAGCTCCAACTTTTGCTCGTCTTCTCCATAGTCATAGGTTCAACAAATGACAACAAACTCAAACAAGAAGGTGTCATGATCTTTTGTAGTCAAACCATGGAAGTGAGGTAGGGCTGAAGGACTTATATTCTTCATTGTGGTGTCCCCATTGGTCTCCCGAATGGGAAAGGTACCCTCTATCATCTCTCCATTTCCCCTAGCATTTTTGTTTTCATCCATTGGATCAAGAGGGATGTTTTCTTCTTCATCTTCCCCTATAGGTTCTTCAAATATCTCAGGTTTCTCACCTAAAGGTTCTTCTTGATCACTGCTATCTAAGAAAAGAGAAGGTTGGTTGTGTAAGATAGTGGGGGTGTTGGGCAAAATTTTTCTTGGATTATCTCTATTCCTATGAGGAATGAAAGGAAATATTTTTGGTTGGTTTTTGTTTACTTTTCCCCTCACTAATTGTAGCTGCAAAACTAAAATTGATTGAACAAAACAAATTGCAACTAACTGAAATGAACTTGCTGAAATGAAATTTGCAGAACTGAAAAGGAAAGCAAGGAAATGTAGAATTTTAAGGAAAAGAAATGACTAGTCTACTTTTGCTGAAATAAAATTGCAAAATTGAAAAGGAAAGCAAGGAAATACAGAATTGAAGGAAAAGAAAGGACTAGTCTACTTTTGCTGAAATAAACTATTAGCAGAATGTTGCAAGAAGAAAATAGACAAAAGCAATAATCATAGAATACTCTGATGCTTCCCCAGCAATGACACCAAAAAGTGGTGAGCACTAGTGTTTCATAAATAATGTTGCAACTCCTAGGCTACCTACTTTACTCTTATCAACCCGGTAGTTCGTAACAAACTTGGAAGCGATGATGCTATATGCACAAGTACTAGTTCTTACTATAGGGTGTCACTTGGTTAGCTAGTGCAAGATCACTAGGAGCTCAAGAAAAATTCTATGGATTCTAGAAGAAGCTCTATATGTGATGAAAGGAAAGAGAGAGAGATTACTCTACTGATGCTATTCTACTTGCAGAAAGGGAGACTGAAATGTAAGGAAAACCAAGGAAATCCTAGTTAACCACTAATCCTACTTTTGCAGAAAGCACTATGAAACCATGAAAAGAATGCCATTACCTACTCAAGGAAGTAAACAACATCTACCTAAGCTATTTCTCTAAGTAAATGACCAAAAAACATCTTTTTGGATTTTTATGTATTTTTATTTGAATGTGTCATGCATGTAATCTATTTGTTTGTGAATGTGGCAGCAAATAGGTGGCGATGGAGGGTGGTTTTGGGACTTGAGAGATGTAGGAGGGTGTGGATGGATCCTAGGAGGTCTCAAGTGGCCTTCTGGAGGCTTTTCCAAAACTCAACCTTCAAAAAAAAACCTACAGGAAAATCTATAGGAGGACACAGGAAATCTACAGGAGGAAAAATAACGTTCTACAGGATGCCTATAGGAGGAGGCTGAGAGCAGTTTTGCCTATTTTTAGGGTGTGGGAGTGGGTGGAAAAGGTGGATGAAGGTTGGAATAATGTTTTAGGTCACATATGGTTTACTAAGAATCATTAGGAGCGAGAGATGATTGGATTTTCTCAAGGAGAGAGGAAGGAATTCTATGGAAAATGTAGGAAACTAAGGAAGAATTGAAGGGAGACTTGGGTGACCTGTAGGGCGTGGATCAGATGGAGGATGGGATGGCTGATAGGCTGGCCTACTTCTAGAAGATATCTATTGCATAAACAACTGACAGTCAACCAATGAGATTAAGCAAGCAATGAAATAAGTACATCTAGAAAAATAGAGTTTTGCATCAAACTAATCTAAACTGTGATTTGTGAAAGGAAAGGCTGATAACTGTTGCGGGAAAGGAAAGCATGGAAGAAGACTATGGTAAAGAAAGAAGTGAAAATGGTGGAGAATTTTTGAAGAAAAGCAAACTAAACTATTAACCAACTAGAAAGCTACAAACACTAGAAGTCCTATGAATGAGGAAAATCTATGTTTTTGGGGCAGCAAGAGAGTCTTTGCCTAAAATCATGGCCCCAAAGGGAGGAAGAGAGGTCAAGGCACCATTGCTAGCCTTTAAAATATTTTCTTTACCATTTCTTAACCAACTATAGAGAGCACAAATGGAAGAAAACTACTGAATCGTCAAAAAAACCTATTTCTAACCATGAAAGAAATACATCTAATTAGCAATCTAATCTACAACTGAAATAAAACATACAAATACAAGTAAAGAGGAGCTTGGATGCTTGGATTGGGCCCTAACCCAAGAGCTTCAGCCCTCTAAGGTAACTAAGTGCTAGCTCAAAAAGGATTCCATATTTATTTCCAAAATAACAACAAGGTTACATGAAACTACCAAAATAACAAGCTCGAAGTTGAGCAGAGTTTACATAAGAAAAAGTATAACAGAACTTCAAAAAAAATCTGACCCTCATGAGGCCCTAAGCCTCTCTACTTATACAAATGAAGCTACCAATAGCTTCCTTAAAATCATGGAGGCTTGGCTCCCAAAACTCGTGATAATCATCAGTTATCCTCCACTTGCTCGGCTGCCTCCTAGTGCATTGATTTGGGTGTTTGTACTCTGAACTGAATGAAGGGGAATTCGAAGTGGGGAGTAATAAATTAGGGGGATTCCCTCCTATAAGTCCTCTCCTTTGTCCACTTCACGTTATTTCTACCATTTTTCTGCTGAATCTTTGACTTTGTCTTCAAAATTCAACAATAAGCTGCATTAAACACATATTAGACCACATGGCATCATAACTAACTCAACTCACTCCATAAGCATAAATATAATCAAAAAACATACAATAAGCTAAGAGAATGGTTGATTTGACTATGTTAGGAGGTAAAATGAGCCCATATAATTACCCATTTATGGGGCTCATCACCAATGGCAACATATGACCAACATGAGTGTGCCATCATCATAGGATCAATATCAATGCAAAAACATACCGACACATACCAATTTATCCATCATCATGAGGTTGACATAGGTGCATGACCTCATAAGGTTGACATCAATGCCAACACAACTAGTTGCAAGCATGCTACAATAAATACATCCATACCTTATCTAGTCTACTAATGGTTGAAATCAATGCTAACATGAGTTAGTTGTCACCATGAACTCATGATCCATGCAGACCATCATGCGAACAATCTCCCCATTTGGCATCGATGGAAACCATAGGAAAACTTCAAACCATCATCCTCTATTCTTCCCATTTGACATCATGGAAAAGGGCCAAATCCATATGAATAGGCAACAAACAATGAAGCACAAATATTGTAGTAATACATATCTACATGGCTGAAATATAATTCATATGAAATATCATCCATGCCTCCATACAAGTAGAGAGAAATATCCTCCATCTCTCCACATATTAGAATAAATCAAAGCAACATTCAGAGAAACATATTCAACAAACACCTCTAACAACAAGCATCAATAAGCCAACATAAGGAAACCATCATCAACATATGCAACATCATCACTATATGCAGCAATATCCACATGAAGTAACCACACACAATCTCCCCCATGTTTACATAGCAGCAATAAGCCAAAATATCTCATCACATGAGGCTAAAAACCCCAACTATTAGAGCATAGCATGAGGCACATCATGAACACCTCCAAGTGGATCATAATGCTAACAATATATGGCTGACATAATAAGAGAAAATAATGCTACCCTTGAACTCATGCCATCTCCAAGTTGTAGATATACCAATTGTTGAGCTGAAATGACAACTTCTACTATAAATAATGCTTTCTTTGACAAATAGAAGCACCATATGGACTCAAATTTCACATTACCATGACTCAAGTGACATATACATGATAAATACATGGTTGTAGTAGCGACATGAGACCTCATACATGTTATAACCATAACATGACCTCATGACTCATGACTATAAGACCCAAATGATAGTACAACATAAGTAAATGGCACCATGATCATTTTACATAGATTTTCAATGAAATAAATGGCCGCTATGATCATCCGTTGGAAACCTTTGAGCACTACTGAGAGGGCAAAGGAGGGTGGGGGGGGGGGGGGGGTGGTGAATCAATAGTGTGATCTTCTTACAATTTTTACCAATTATTATTTCAATTACTAAATCAAACATACATGCACCAAAAACTCATTAGATTATACATGCGTATCAACATATAAGCAGCTAAATTATAAACCATGTGAGAGACATAAAGAATAAACAATTCACACAATCACATCATCACACATGAGACATAAGGTTTCTAGTGGAAACCCTTCCAAGTGAAAAACCACCCTTTTTGTTACTGCTCTGCTATGAATTTCTATTATATCAAGAAATTGTTCTTTTACATAGTGTTCTAACTCCCATCAGCATGGAGACTTATTCTCATATAAAAATTCCAACTTTGATTGGCTAAGAGAATCAATACTATTGATCAACTAGCAGATTTTTTTCTTTACAGATCTATAGACTACCATCTGCTGAAGGCCACCATGATCAACGATCCTCACCTAGTTACTCTAGAACTATCAATCGACTCTACAAACTATGATCTATTGGTCACCACCATGACTAATGAGCCTTGCTCAGTTTCTGTCGAACTATCCAACCACCATTAGATGAGAAACTTGTTCCTTTGCTAAAGCTTCGATATCATTTCCCCTCTCTCGTGAAGTCACTACTCCTTTACCACTATGTAGACCTCCTTTCATGCATTTTCAAACTAGATCCGAAGACACTATGCTCGACTAGGAATCAACTCTACATGCATGCTCTCAGTAGAAATATCTCATCATCAAATCAATATAAAACAAACGCACAAATGTCTACTCTCCAATACAAAATTTTGACCACACAAAAATAGATATCAAACTCTCACATTAGAATGTAACTACTACATACTACAATTAGCAACATACAACACTAAGGCCATGCACCAAAATTAATATCAAATGTTGCAAAAACAAGTGTGAGAGTCACCACAAAAACTCTATCTAGCAACATACAACACTCTCCAATCAATCTCCACACTAGCAACTCCAATTCTGATATATACTAAATCATGCTTAATATCTTCTCATTATTTAGTCAATAACACTCATAGACTAAAGCATATATGCTCTCCACTAGGTCTGAAGCATACATTACCTCTCTACAACCTTCTCACTCACATCCATCGATCCTCGATCAATCGTCAGCTCCAAGATCAAGTATATAAAACATGTAGGGAGAAATTGAGCTTGGGGCTAGGATGAAAGTTGAACAAATTGGACCAAGTCAATCCACTAAGGTCACTACTAGTACACGAAATGCATTGACATTATGAGAGGGCCGTTTCAAACCACTTCTGACATTTTTAAACAATTATTGAATCCTTTAGTAATTTCTAACTTAATTTCCTTCCGAACAACCCAAGGAATGCAGAGGAAAAGTTATGAAATCCCTTAGTGACACACTTGACATTGTATGAACTTGATTGGGGCTATAACCGCTCCCATATGTTGGCCTCCATTCGACTAGAAATTTCCAACCACTCCCACAAGCCTATCTGCATGCACCTATGGTTAAGGAAGAGGAAAACCATCATGTCTTTAGCTCAGAACCTCTGCCACCTATTGGATCACCTTCCCCTACCATTTACTAGTCACTAGACCTTTGACATAGCCTCTGAAACCTCTACAAATAGATCAAACAAGCCTCCCAAGTGTCACTACCAAGTTGACCTACAAGGGCCAACAAACAAGGTTGGCAAGTGTGCCAACAAGTCCTCCACTCTCCATCAGACCTCTGAACAAGATACAATACATATGAATAGACCTGCATAACTCTGTAGAACCTCTGCAACACCAGCATCATCATCATAAATCCATCACACTACAACAAGTTATCTCCATGAAGCATAATCATGAAGACTTAGATTAATACCTAGTTGACAACTATTGGGCCTAAGAATTATCCTTAAAATTCATCCACTTTCACTTCATTCAACATTCACTTTCTCTCCATTCACACATTTTATCACCTCTATTCCACCACCATGTCATCACATTAGCTTCACTTTCATCATTAAATGGGTTACCATTGTGTTTTCCAAAACATTATTAATTCTTAGTATTTTTAAGAGAATTTGTGGTTAAACTTTAGAAAATAATATCCATATACTTATACCTAACAATTAGAATGAGTTTGTTGACATGTGTAGGTACGAAGTAAGATTCTACGGCACCCTTATGTGGCACTCTATGTTCAAATTCGAATTTGAGAAGATCATGAACCTCATGGATAAGATCATGGACCTCATGGAGAAGATCATGGAGGATAGGGTTATGTGTCACCATTAGTTGAGAGATATGTGGATTTGAAGAGGGAATAGTGGATCCACATTTATGCGTTTGTTATCATAACTTTTGTATAAATAGGAGTGTTATCTCCTTCATTTGTAACTTTGGAATTTAGAATTTAGAATTGAGAAGTTAGAATTTAGAACCTTAGGATCTTATAAGTTTGTAATGAGAAGTTAGAATTTAGAATCATTGTAATGGATATTTTCGAACCTCTTGGGACGTAGAACTTGTAATTGCAAATTGCAATTGAAGATAAATAAAATGGAGCTTCTTTGATCTTCTAAATTTTATTTCTATTTTGATGTGCTTGTGAATCCTTGGAAAGGCCCCCATTGTCTAGCAAGTACACTTTTGTTTTGGTGAGCTTTCATTTTGTGTTTGTTTGTAAATTTCATTAGGTTCAGATGTTAGAAATATTAACGAATGACCTTTCATAAGAAAGTATTAATGTTTCTTTCAGTGAATCAAATTGGTTATTTAATGTTTAATTTCATTAGCTTAAATAGTTTGTTGATTAAGATGATTAGAACTAGCATTTGTAGCCAAGGATGCAAAGGAAACGCCGTAAGGCACAGTGTGTGTAAGAATATTGAAACGTGAATAGACTTTAGCAGGTTTTTTGTGAAAGGAAGGGTCATCGTTGCCGAATTTTAATTTGAGGAAGGCATGCCGAAACCGCTGAAAAGGAATGCAAGTAGCTGCAAATATGCATTGAACCTGTGTAGAGGCCTTTGTTTGTCGCTGGTAAAAATTGTGGAGTTAAAGGTGAAGATAAATGAATGAATCAATGCCAACAACAACCGGGCAACCATATTGATTTGGACAGGGCCACCCAAGAAATGATTATCCAAACAGGAAATTAAATTAGTATGAAGATATACCGAAAACATGTAGTATATTAATTAAGGTCAATTGATTTTGTCAATAGAATATGTTAAAACCCGTTGACAATGAAATGGGCGTGAGGATATAAACTATCAAAACAGTATTGATCTTGAAACATCCATTTTTAAGTTTGAAATGGAAAACACAAATAGGTGCGAGGACTCAAAATATCAAAATGGTATTTGATGTTGAAACATCCTTTTTTAAGTGTGAAAGGGAAAATACAAATAGTGTATTGTAACATCCTTTTTTCAAGTTTGAAATGAAAAACACAAATAGTTGTGAGGACACAAGCCATGAAATGGTAATTGATGTTGAAACATCATTTTTTAAGTTTGAAATGGAAAATACAAACAGTGAATTGTAACCAGATAGGTCTGAGAAGGAACACAATAAAGTAAAGAAGATTGTGCTTGTTATTCCATATTTGAAGTTGTAGGAAAACATGGTGGAGGAAGCAAAGACATGAAGAAGCAGCAATGGACCTGCGAAATGTATGTTTTGTTAGAATTAGGAATATGTAAACTAGTTGCGGAAATGTATCAGTAATACCTTGCAGGCGAGTTGTGTTAAAATGAAGCTGGAAGTAATGGAAATGAAGTTACCTTTGCTTTGGGGATCCATATATTGTTAGTGGAAAATGCATGGTGAATAACGGCAGGTTGAACACCACTTGGAGGTTAATGCGCAGCTGAAGTTGCATTTTATTTTGCTTGCCAGGCTACTTGTCATTGTGTAGGTAGGTTATTTCTGATTCCATGTGGCCTGTTGCAAAAGAAAGAAAAGGTTAGAATGAGATGTATAGATAATATAAATACATTTTAATATTTGATCATTTCACCAACATTGATTAAAGTTGGTTGATGTTGAAAGATATGAAAAGCACGCTATGAAATAGAACTAGGCAAGTAAATGGAGGGAACCTTTTGTTGATGTCAAAGCATGGGTTGGAGCAGATTATCTGGAGGTGGCATTGAACGAAGAATGTCTTCTGCGTGTTTTCTGCGAGCAATGTTTTTGTTGTCCTTCATTTTACTGTAACGATCGAAACTGAATGCGGGGTTAATCTGTAGAGCCTGTAGAGAAGGGACTCTTGAAAGAGTTGTGAATGTGAGACCTTGACGTTCTATTTTTCCAATGTCAATTGTTGCCTTTGGAAGTGTCATACCTTGAGATTTATGTATGGTTAAAGCCCAAGCCATCTTCAATGGGATTTGTGCACGTCCATTTCTTTTTACTGCTGCAATAGGTAATTGAGTGGGGTTTCTTTCATCCCAAGGAGGCCCAATGTATTTGGGAAAATCCACGACAACAAATGCTGGAATTTGTGGTGGTGCAGTTGATTCTTTGTAAAAGATGGTTACAATTTTTCTGAGGGAACCATTAACAAGTCTGGCTGAAACCCAAAGGTTGGAAGTTAGCATAACTTTTTCGCCATTGCATAGCAATACAATTCGCTCAAGTTGCTCATCTTTAGAGGAAGTACTGGAATATGTGTTGTCATCTTCAGCAATGGATCTTGCAATCAGAGTGTTTAGAGATTTCATCATTTTCTTATTATGGACCATTGTTTGACGATTTGTTGGAAACAGATGCATGGAATCCTGGAATGAACATATTTCTTCCTTTGACAAAAAGGAATCTGTGCGCGACATGAGTACGTTGTATTCGTCGATTGTTGGATTTGCATCTCTAATGTTCTGGAGAATGTTCCTGAAAGTAACCTGTGTGATGTCATCGCCTTGTTGATGAAATATCGTGTCTAATGTGATGACTGTGTTGAAGGTGTTCCACAGTGCGCTTCCATGGCTCGTCCCTACATATAGAGGAATGTCTTTGACGGGTGGCAGCTGACCGAGCTCACCAACCAATATTATGGAACAGCCACCGAAAGGGGTGTTTCTTTGGTGGGGAAATGCTTCTCGAAGACGTTCATCAATATGGCTGAGAAGCTTTGGCCCAATGAAGCTCATTTCATCGATTAGTATGTATCTTATATGTTTGAGTTCTTCTTGGAATTTTGCAAGAGCATTACCTTCTAAGGGCATAACATCCTTTAGAGGAAGGTGCAGAGCAGAATGGATTGTCGATGCTTGTATGTTGAAGGCGGAAATCCCTGTAGGGGAAAGGAGCATGATCGGCGAAGGTTCTGGGCTTGCTAGGCCCATGAGCATATCTTTGATGCAATTAATGAGGAGGGATTTTCCCGTACCAGCAGTGCCCTGTATTATCATTCTGAGAATGGGTAAATAATCGTTACTAGAAAAATGAGTAGAAATAATATTTAGAGCTTTTCTTTGCATTAGAGATAATGTAGTAAGGGTCGCCAGGATATGTTGATGTGTTTGAAGAATGTGGTGGATGGAGCGGCTATTCTCAATGAATTGTATTGCATTATTTTGTAGATCCAACGGGATAGTGGTATGATTCTAGTTATGGGTGTCATCAAAGGCACGAAGACCAAGCATGTCAAGGTCATTTATGAGAAGCTCAATTGTTGGGTGTAATTGGGAAAGTAATTCCCATTCATTTATTTCCATGGTGTCTGCTGCACTAGTTTCATTTATAGTTGAGGTATCATCTGTGACAAATTCAATATTAGATAGAGTGCGGTGTTGATGCCAAGGATTGTAGAGTGGATGAAATGTTTCCCAATTTGTGGTGAATTCTGCAGCAGAATCTCCTATATCCTGTATGATATGGCGAAAAGGTTTGTATAGCATAAGTTCAACCCTGCAAAAGTCAGCGTAGCAAGGTTCAATTGTGGATGGTATGGAGGAGTAACGTGGCATGACCCGAACAATTGCTTTTGTAGGCCTTTGTTTCCATTTGTTTGTTTTGCAATGAGCATCATATGACCAGGACCTTGCCAATTCTATTAGTGATGTGGCCTCTAGGGTGGAAGGGTGCTGGATATATGTATCTATGATGTGTGGGGATGTAGTGGAGGCGGCGATCGTTTGCGAAAGGCGCAGAAGAATTTTCTGGCTTACATTTAAAGAAACAAATGGTCGGCTACATAATGTTAAGGGCAATTTTTGCAGCATATGGCAGGTTTCTTGTGCTCCAATGTCACGATCAACAAGGGTTTCTGCAAGAAATTTTTGAAATGCAGATGTTGCTGGGTCAGTAGTGGATGAAGCAAGGACAATTCTACGTAGCATTTGGTGGAAGATTTCAGATTTTTTTTCTGCTTTGGATGCATATTTGGCGATATATTTTTGCACAGCGTGTATGGAGAGCACTGGTTGGCAGTCAACATTTGCACGCCAAATAGACAGGATGGTAGGGTTATGGCTATTGAGTCGATCATCATTGCGAGAAGGGGTGTATGCTTTTTGGCCACTGGAGTCAATGAATAAGGCCGATTTTGGATGTAATTCCCACGGTGCTTTATAACGACATTGGAGTGAGGACCCTTTTTTTCTTAGGCACGTGCTTTCCGAGCATTTTGTGTGACGTTCAACACAGTTGACAAGTTTTTCATAGTCACTGGAAGGATTGGTACTGAATATTTGCTATGTGGACAATAGACAAGGGTCTTTGGGATCTGGCCAAGCATTTGGTTGGTTCGAAGTTGAAGGAGCACGAGGGTTCCAAGCGGAAATATATTTGTCGAAGAACTGCCTTGCAATATCTACTGCTTCTCTGTCTTCCCAGTTGAGGCTCTCCATATCAGGTGCATTTTCGATCCAAAGGAAACCATGGATGTGCGTAGACCCCCTATGTTGCCATTCATACCTATCAAGAATGTGTTTTTGTAAGTTAATTTTGCAATAGGTGAGGAATGTTGTTTAGAGTTCTTGGAGGGAAAAAAAATGCGGTAGAATGCGTACCTGTACCAGTAATCTTTTTCATTCAAGTGTTTCTCTAAGATAATCTCACGAAATGCTGTGAATCTATGGTGCATATACAACGATGTTAAATGTGGGTAAGATACAATGTTTTCATTTCTCCACTTTTGTTGTTTTGCAATATCAGAAGGAAGACATCCGGGCATGATTGCATGAAGATCAGGCCATTTTGTATCAGCTGCACTCAATGTGAAGAAGAACGTCGGGCAATCGAGTTGAGATATTATGTCCGTTAGTTCGTTTTTAGCTTTGTGCCAAAATGAACTTGTTCCACGTAAAGTGCTACCGAAGCGCATGACTTTCTCTGCCAACTGCTCATCTAGAAATTGCTCTAAGCGGAGGCTTAGATCCTGAATAGATACTGGAAAGTTATCTGTGATGTTCTTTTTCACAAAAAACGATGTTGTTGCTTGACTGCGATGCCGCATCATGAGATTATATATGTAATAACGAAAGCGTGGGTGCTTTCCAAATCTGTTATCGTAGTAACGTATGAGATGGATTGCATATTCATGTAATTGCACTGCTTTCATTCTTGGCTGATTTGGCATTGCAGCGCCTGTTGGGAAAAGGGCAGGGAAAGCCATAGAGAGTAGACCTTCTGTGTTGTATTCGTTGACTCGAGATAAACCAATTGTTGGCCACTCAATTGCAGTATCAGATTGGTGGTTGTAAGCATGCAAATAATGGCGGATTTCTTGGATTTCTGTATTTGTATTAGGTATGATGGGGACGAATGATGATGTTTGGTCTACGGATGGGTCTGTGAAATCTTTAGTGAGCTCATGGGGGGGGTTCAAGTGGAAGGGGGACAACGGTTTCTGTAGTATTGGAATGGTGAAGGGATGAGGAGACGTCGGTGGGGATTGCTGGTAAGGATGCCAGTGCATTGGTATCAATACGAACATTCTTATAGTATGGGTCATTTGCCAGTTTGTATTCTAATGCAGAGAGAATGCAATGCCTACTCACAATGAAATCATAAGCCTTATGGTCATTACTATGACGTGTGACAATGAGGATGTCCAAGTGTTCAACGCATCGTGGAAACATGTTTGTGATTTTTGTAATGTCTTGAGGAAAACAAATTGTGTGGCCATTGTATTTATACTGCCCACCACGTGCATGTGTTACTTGAAGTATAGGGTTAACCCTAGCAATGAGCATTTCTTCTATCTATGAAAGAGATGCAAGGGTAGCTGGTTGAGGACCAGAGTCCATGTTGTTTGATAATGAGAAGCGATGACCCTTTGTTTCAGAGACGCATCTGGAGCAGCAATACATGTGGTTGGAATTGCGGATATGTATTCCCGGATATGATTCAAGACAAATGGAGCATGGGAATTTAGGTGGAAGTTTATCAATCTTTGCACAAAAATCTCGATGTGCTTGATTAGTGTAAATGTTGTTGAAAGCATGTGCGAAGGAGGGGTCAGGGCAATGAGCAATGGATGTATTTGTTTGAGAGGTTTGCTGAGAAGATAAAGAGTCCGATAATTGCAAGGGAGGATTGTTTTCAGGGTGGGTCATTGCAGATGAGGAAGGTTGGTTTTCCTTCTGTTTTTTGTTTTTTTGACATTCCCTAGTGTCTTTTCTTTCTTGGTAAAGCTCATGACGCCTTGCATTTATTCGTTCTTTATTTGTTGCATAGTATCTTCGAGCACGTTCATTATTAGAACAAGAAGCCATTCGCAAAATTTATGGTACCTATAAGCAAGAGAGGGGAAAATAAGAATGTTATTTGGAGACAACAACCATGCGATTGTAGGAAAGCGAAAGAAGGGTAAAAAACGAAATAGAAAGCAAAAGAAGGGAAAAAAATCCAAGCTCTGAATAGTTCCATGCGAAATTTTTTATTTGAGTAATGTTTTTGAAACAACATATTAGTATTTTTCTATATACATGTAGGTAGTTTCATGTGTAAATCTGATGAAAGGGAAAAAAATGTGAATTTGTCTACTCACATAATGCTAGGTAAAATGGAGAACAATACTCATTTCAATGGTATATAAGAAAATTCCATAAGAAGGCATGCAACAGTATATCTTGTAAAGTTGTATTTATAAAATTGGACAATATGAATTGCTAAAAAGCAAGGAATACATTTTGAAATATTTATCTACAATGTCGAGATGTTCTGAATTTCTCAAAGGATGTTGTTGCATTCTGCCGTGAAATGCAACTTTTCTTCTTTTATGATAACACATTTCAAGCGTGGAATCTCTTTAAAAGTTTTTGTCTTCACCGACAATGTGAAGATATGATTTGTCCATAGAGCCCTAGAGACAATTTCCTTGATATGTTCTGGATCCGAAGATAATAAATAGAAGTTTTTGGCATTATTTCCTAGAATTGTAGAGCTCGCATCTTCGAAAGCAACAGTTGAAGCCAATTCACCAGTGTGATCTTGTATGTCGATTTTCAATAAGTATCTGTAATCACAGTCGTGTACTTTAGCATTGCATTTTGGACAAAACCACATCCTTGTATTTTGTGGAATAAGTTTTTTCATGCATTTTTTCCCGCCAACGAGAGACGGGCAAGAAATGTAGTAAAAACTATCCATCCCAATTTTTGTTATTGTGCCCTTTAATTGGAAAAAAGTTGGTTTCTCTAAGGAATCCATATTGTAAATGTCAGAAATTGTTATTTTTTTTTTGTTGGTGGCCGAAAGGAGATCTTGTTTTCAAAGATGTAGAAGCTGCAGTTGAACCTTCTTTTTTAAACCACGACTTTAGTGCATGAGCCTCTTGAATGTCAGGATCTACAAGAATAATGGATCTTGTTGTAGTGCCGATATTTTTTCCATTAAATTCTCCAACGCGTGCAGATTTGATTGCAATGATGGGGTTATTTCTCGTAGCACATAGGGAGGAGATTTCTTGTGACAGGGAATTAAAATTATCTCCCCAAAAGATTTCATCTATGCTATACTCTGACATGTCGCGAAGCTGTACTGTTTGTTTATTGACTTTAGAGCCATCTTTTCTACGTATGGTGCACACACCATAAATGTCCGTGACAACACCGAGAACATCAACAATGGAGTTGACAGTTGTTGTTCTGATATCATTAATTGATTTTATATTGAATCACACCGTTGGATTATGTTTTTTTTCACTGGCAACATGTTCTATGGTAGATGTTGCATTCAACAAAATTTCCCAATCATTGTTCAAGTGGTTGTATTGATTATTAGCCATTTTCACATTCCCTTTAGAGACAATGTAGACATTTTCATTTTGGATTTTGTCGAAAAAATAATCTGCGACATTGTTGAAACATGTAATATGTATTTCTCCACCCTCTGTATCGAACAGGTCGAAACCAAACACTCTACCGGGTCCATATTGATTATGAAATTGCCGAAGAGATGTTTTCCTTTGGACGTATCCTTTTATGCACTAATTTGAGTGGTAAGGGTTTAATTATTTGATGGGAATTTGAACTGGCAGAACAGACGGAGTTGGAGTAGTTGGAAGAGGGCAGTGTCTTTTTGATAAAGATTGCGGGTCTGATGAGGATGGAGTGTTTTCATTAGATGTGATGGGGATACTCAAAGTTTTTGGATTGCCAATTAAGGGTGCAAATGAAGTAGATATTTCAAAGTCTATTAGCTTTATAGACCTACACAACAATTGAGAGTCATAGGAATAATTGTTAGGAGCGGTTGTGGTATAAATAAAAAATGCAAAATTTTGAAATAGGAAATTCATAACAAACTTACATTGATGGGCCAATAGCCGAGGTAGCCCAACTTTTAACATTTATAACAGAGCCCTTTTGTAGAAATCCTGTTGATATGAGATCATTGAAATCTTTTGGAAATATGATGTGTTTCTTATGTGTTCCGTCTGAAATTGCAGTACGATATCGCGGAGTTGTTTTTTGCACTGATTGTATTGGCTCAAGTTCAACAATTTGCAGGCATGGTTGGATATGAGTTGAGCCAGATAACATTGAGGAAATTGCATTTTCAGTAAGGTTTGTTGTCATTTTCTGGTGCAAAACAAAACGCAAAAAATGTTGTTTTCTTTGCGTAAGATGTTTAAAATTCATTACATTCCTACAACTTTACTTGAAAAAAATATGAATTAAAAGGCAAAGGGAAAGAAGCATGTTCGATTTTTTTTTCTAAATGAGTGGGCATCGAAGTTTGTAAACACAAAGAAGAGAGACATTTATCAGAACAACTTCCATTACGAGCATTTTTTTTGAAGCATAGTTCCACCAAGTGAAGAGGAAGAAGGAGAGGGAGGAACAAACGAAGTAGAAGGTTTGGGAGTAACTCTAGTACCACCTAGTTGCTATCATGATGGCCCAAGAATCATGGTGTTTTCAATGGCATAGGTCGAGAAAAGGCATACCGGCGGGCGAATTACAAGCCCTGGAAGGGACAATGTAGCCATATGAGGTACACCAACATCTCCCCTAGAGGAGAAGGGTGTAGGAGTCCCCCAAGGGGAAATCCTTGACTGGTGGACTCAATTTTCTCAACCTGAAACCAATGAGGGAGCAGTGATGTTATTATGATTCGAATAAAATCTATGACGCTTTGACACAACTTGCTTTTTCAAATTTTAAGAGTCGAAAAAAAGCCAAAGATGACTCTAGTCGCCTCTGATTTTGGAAACTCTAGTATCATTTGGTTGGTGAGTTGTTTCTTCAAGAGTCATGGTGTTTTGAATGACATAGGTTGAGAAAAGCCATACTGGCAGGCCAATTGGAAGCCCTGGAGGGGACAATGTAGCCATATGAGGTGCAATAACATCTCCCCTAGAGGAAAAGGGAGTAGTGTTCCCCATAGGGGAAATCCTCGACTGGTGGGCTCCATTTTCTCATCTTAAGAGCAACGAGGGAACAATGAGGCTATTCCGATTTAAATAAATTTTATGACGCTTTGACACAATTTGCTTTTCGAATTTTTAAGAGTCGAGAAAAAGCTAAAGATGACTCTAGTCGCCTTCGATTTTTTAATGAGCCTGAAGTGACAAGTGCTCAGATGGTCCTTTTCTTTTAAGGAGTCCGAAAAGAACGAAAGTGACTACACTGGATATCTAGACAGGGGGATTACCAAACCAACCGCAAAACTGCAGAATACTTTTTAAGGTACGACAGTCAATCTTCCCGAATGCTGTGTTCAGTGCATTGTGATCGATAGGGCGGCAGACACGGCTTCCTAAGGATAAAGGATATAGCCTATTGTGGTCTCCCAATATATACTCGATGGTACGTGGAGCACAAGTCAGACTGGCACTGTCGTTTCAAAGAGGAGAATCACCTAACCTACGATGAAAGTGATAGTTACCAGGTTTTACGACGCCAGAATACGTCTCTAGCCTAGACTTCTAAATGGTGTGCATTAGGTTCCAAAGCGTTGTTATGTTTATTGAAATGTATTTTAGAGTTGATCTTTCTTAAGAAGTTTGCCTTTAAGGTTGATCGCATGATGTACATATACAATTCCTAAATATGCAATCTAAGATGATAAATAGACGTATACTTTCTTTTTGCATTGAAAATCCTAGCTACTAAAGAAAGAAAAGTGAAATTGTTTCAACATAGAGCAGACAACACACGTTAAGTCCTGTATCAATTTCCGCATGCATTCTAAATGTAAATGTACATGCATGTATTTGTTTTCCACTTTCTTAGTGTGTGGATGACAAAAAAATGCCAAGTGCAATATAATATCAATACAAGGATATGGCTATTCCAGAATTCTGACAGACATAAGCAAAGCTATTGAAGTTTGTATCTAAGATTTTCTAGAGTCTGTTCACTAGAAACAAGACAGCCATGACGACACCACTTTGCATTAGTCTAACACAAAGGAAAAAAAGTTAAACTATCAAGAAAGCATATTTATAACTAAATCATTTCAAGCGGGAAATAATTTTGAATTAAATTTATAAGACCCTGTAGCTGCTCAGTGGTTACTGTACAATTGATGGAAGAGGATTCTCTAGCATGGTCCATGGAAGGAATAGAAATGAAGCAAAAACTTGGAAAGGAGATTAAGGTTGTTACCGGAGATGAATAAATACAGCAAATATCCAGAAATGTCCTTCAATGCTAAAAGTTGAATCGCCAAATGACAAAACAAAGAAGGCCAAGGCAAAGTATCTGTATTTCAACATTGCTGCGTGAGTAACCAACGTAAGCTGCACAGTGGTATGCAAATTAATAGCCTAGGCGCGGAAAATCCCCAATATAATCCACACAAGCTAATCCTCAATATTTTAACATAAAAATTTAAATTTAAGAGAATTATCACTTTATATTATATGAATTCAAACATTTTCCTTTGTACATTATATTATTTTAATTAAAAAAATGTATCATACATCGTTGTACCATTAATAAATATAGTGCAGAAATTAAATAACATATTAAATATTTAATTTGAAAATAATTTGAAAAATTAAATGTAACTAAACAACATCAATAAAGATATCATTCAAAAACAAATTAAATTAAATACCTGAAGGATGAAGGCTGAATCAATAGTGAAGGGTGAATCAATTGTAAGGATGTATCCCTGTGCATTTGAAAAAAGTTCAATACAGATGATATGAATTTTTTTTAGTTGTAATTTATTATCGGCCTCGTCATGAGAATTTCCTTCCTTAGTTCAATGGACTCTAATTCTGTGGATGCAATTTTAATGTATATATACTAACTATTGCTTCAATAATGCAAACAGAGGTGATAGCGTTGTTAAATTGGGACAATTTCAAAAGTATAAAGAGATGTAGTTAGTGTTGTTAAATTGTACATAATTTTAAAATATATATGTACATTTGAATTCAGTGTTTCAACATTATCAGTTTTTTAAGGGAGAATACAACATTATTTATTAAAACAAATAAAAAGTATAAAGTATAATCTCAACAGGTGAATTGATTAGCTTTATATAGTATTTCAACATTATCAGTTTTTTAAGGGAGAATGCAACATTATTGATTAAAACAAATAAAAAGTATAAAGTATAATCTCAACAGGTGAATTGGTTAGCTTTAAATTCCTTACCAATAGGCAAATGTCCAGAGTAAATTCCGTACCAGCAGGCAAGTGTCCAGATTACTTAAGCAAAGGCAATTGTGGAGGTTGAATCCCTGTACATTGAAAAAAAAAAGAATTAAACTAAAACAATTAACAATTGTGAAGAATGAATCACTGTGTATTAAAAAAAATAAACTAAGGTAATTAACAATAGTGAAGGCTGAATCAATTGTAAGGATGTATCCCTGTGCATTTGAAAAAGTTCAGTACAGATGATATGATTTTTTTTTAGTTGTAATTTCATACACTGAATTTCAACTTTATCACTAAGGCATTATTATGTACAATTTTCCTCTTCCCTTTAGAAAACTTGTAAGTTAGCTTTTCTCTCTTCTATGCTAAGTTTCTTGACTTATGCATGAATGCAATAACCAATAACAATTACTACCAAACATATTTGGCTTTAGAGGAGAATGTAAAGTATAGAAAGAATGAATCTTACTTTTTGATAGAAGTTGATAAACTTAGTGAAATGATAGAATCACAAAGAAATCACAAGGACAAGCTAGAAAATGAGAGGTTTAATATCTTTACAAAATAAGCCCATCCTAGATACAGTCTGAGAGCAGCGAGGCTGACATTTGAATTCGGTGTTTAATCTGAGATCCATCAGCAGGACTTGAACAAGATTATAGTAGGTTTCAATGTATATTGTAACTGGCTTCAGGATTTAGGTTAGTTGACCTAGAATTATTATTTCTTATACAATGATTCCTATTATCACTGTGCAATAAATATACCCTCCCCATTTCTTGAATGTAGCTAGCTTACAGGCTACAACACTCTCAAAAGAGCCCTACATAAATTCACATATATATATAGCAAAATAAACCAGTTAATATGATTGAATTTTTATTAATACAGAAAACCAAAACAACAGATATTGAGAAATTTTTAGTATCATATTTATCTTATATTAAAAAAAAATCAATCTTACTTATTTTTACAATGTCAATTATACATTTTCATGTAAAAATAATAATGAATACAAATTTTAAATCATTGGTCAAAATTGTTGTATAAAATCATTTTTCCTGGCAACAATTATTTTTGTGTAAAAAATAAAATTAAAATTAAAATTAGAAAAGGGCTAAACTTACCAGCTAATTGCAATGATGTTAAAAAATCAGTTGGAAACGGTAAAATCTGATGGTAAGTGTAAGTCATCACTCTCAGAAAAGTTAACAGCTCTTGCCACACACGAAGATAAATTTATCCTTTCATTTTTTTCACGTGTTCCTTCTATTGCTGAGTGTCTAGCCACTACTTTTACTGCAATATTTATTTTGTGTGGACTTCTACTCAAATTCCATCTAGGTGCCTTGCAAAGGCTATTGCAAGTGTTATACCATTTTATTCTTCTTATTTTCACAATGTATTAAGATTTTTTTCTGCTATATCAATAGCTATTAGTAAATTAACACTTGTTCAATTTCATGTTTTGCAGAGATTCTAAACTATTGGTCCCAAATTATTCCATGTTAATTTTTAAAAATGACTTCCTCTATGTCACGTTATTCCCTCAAAAATACTTTTGTTCTCCTTATGTTTTCGGTGTTTGCTAATTTGAAGAAGTGTTTTCCCTGGATTATTTTTGCTAAGCCAGTTCCCAATGAAAATAAAAGTAAACATTTTCTATGTTTTAGTACCTCTTTTTGTACCCATTTTTTATTTTCTACAGAAACATTTGCGCCGATGCTTTAGAGGAGGATGTAAAGTACAGAAAGAATGAATCTTACTTTTTGATAGAACTTGATAAACTTAGTGAAATGATAGAATCACAAAAAAGTCACAAGGACAAGCTAGAAAATGAGAGGTTTAACATCGAATTAGCCAATGATGTTAAAAAATCAGTTGGAAACGGTAAAATCTGATGGTAAGTGTAAGTCATCACTCTCAGAAAAGTTAACAACTCTTGCCACACAGGAAGAGAAATTTATCCAAGTGGTTTTCATTTTTTTCACTTGTTCCTTCTATTGCTGAGTGTCTAGCCACTATTTTTACTGCAATATTTATTTTGTGTGGACTTCTACTCAGATTCCATCTAGGTGCCTTCAAAGGATATTGCAGAAGTTATACCATTTTATTCTTCTTATTTTCATAATTTATTAAGATTTTTTTCTGCTATATCAATAGCTATTAGTAAATTAACACTTGTTCAATTTCATGTTTTGCAGAGATTCTAAACTATTGGTCCCAAATTATTCCATGTTAATTTTTAAAAATGATTTCCTCTATGTCACGTTATTCCCTCAAAAATACTTTTGTTCTCCTTATGTTTTCGGTGTTTGCTAATTTGAAGAAGTGTTTTCCCTGGATTATTTTTGCTAAGCCAGTTCCCAATGAAAATATGCCACGAACCATCTAATCCATCCTTTGAAGCACTTGCAAATGAAGCAGAAGACGATGAAGGCCTAGTCTTGGCTCAGGAGGAAATGTCTCTGAATGAAATGAGAAGGCAATAATTCATTTATTAAACATTTTTTTACTTGGACTCAGGCAATGACTAACTGAAATGTACCTTGTGGTTTGCTTTCATTGATTCATTCTTTCTGAAATGAGTTTATTTTCTACAGAAACATTCGCGCCGATGCTTTAGAGGAGGATGTAAAGTACAGAAAGAATGAATCTTACTTTTTGATAGAACTTGATAAGCTTAGTGAAATGATAGAATCACAAAGAAATCAAAAGGACAAGCTATAAAATGAGAGGTTTAATATCTTTACAAAATAAGCCAAAACATGCAAATTTACCCCAAAAAAAAATTCACATACCCGTACACCCCAAAAAAATTCACATACCCGTATAGACCCCAACATATTACTGGTCGGAAGACTTCTGAAGACTTCTGGGAAAAGGCCGTAATCACTTCACAAAGCGTTCTATGAACCTGAGCAGCGAATTAGGTAATGAAATTAAGGCAGCGAGGAAATCCCATGTGTGAAGGAGAGGGTATAAATAGTGATATAACAACACAAAGCCCTCAGGCAGGAAGAAAGACACCAAACCAAGAAGAAAGACACGTTTAGTCACTGCTAAGACACGTTTCTGTTTAGTCATTGTGAAGAGTCTCATCGCCAGGAGGGTTGGCCTTTCATGGCCCATTGCCAGATCCTCCCTCTCTGTCTTCCAGCTGGTGGAAAAAATAACATTTTTCTATGAAAAAAAAATTAAACCAACGGCAGAAAACACCCCAACCATCTAACACATAGAATCAATGGCTGAGTATCGCACACGTCACATGTTAGGGATGTCTTTCTCAGAGGGAACGCCTTACGGCGTAAATATTAATGAGAAGTCTCCTTAAGGGAGCTATAATATTTCTTACACTTGTCACAATGTCTTTAGATTTGATTTTGATGAAATGACTAAATAGGTGTTGGAGATCCCAATGAGATACCTGCTGTAAGGGAGCTTTGGCATTTCTTCACTTGGCTTAGTTTAGTTTGTCTCTAAGTCCATATATATTGGATGATCCTCGAAGTTTACTTACCCGGATTAATAGTAAATTGAACTCTAATTTGCATCCACATTTTAGACCCAACATTTTGGCGTCGTTTCCAGGGAGGATGATTTGGAGATAGACTTAGGAAGTTATTTTTATTGCAATTTCCTTTTATGGACTAACTTGTGAAACCTGGTGACAATAGGATCTTCATAAAGGAGTTCATGTTTGAGCTTTTGATTTATTTTTTTTCATACTTAGTTGTTTAAAATTCAGCTTTTAACCCCCCCATTTCTTACTAATCCATCTACGGGTGAGAAAATTGAATATGTTGAATAGGTACATCTTGGAGAGCAAGGACAATATCAAAGACTGGTTTCAAAAGAATCTTGCACCAACTCCAAGAAAAAAACAAGTTACTCACATGTTTGCAAAGCATAAGGTAAAATTTTTAAATCTTGATGTGAGCATTTTCGAATTCTTAGTCTGTAGGTGGCTTCACTGGAAGCATGCTTTTACCTAGGAAATAAAAAAAATCTTTCAAGGTAGAATAGATTAGAAAAATGAAATGAGATCTCTCTCGAGTTTTTAATCTTGTTTTTCTTTGAAAAAAACATCATCATTTCTCATGAATAAATTTACATTTCATCTAAAAAATAAGAAATCGAAATCATTTTTTTTTAAATTTCGTTTATTTTCAATTTCAAAATTAAAAATTAAATCTATAGTTTACCTTAAGAAAGGCAATGGTGAATATTGGGCTACCAAGAAATGGCTTTTGAATTCTTACATGGAACCAACCCTCCAAGATTCAAATCCTTTTTTTTCTTAGCTCACTTCAATTGGAATTCTAATAAAAACACCGATGAGCAAAGTGAAACGAATGTCCCACTTTAGTACGGTTAGATAAGAATAATTCCCTTTATTTCTAGTTTGCGTATGTGGTGATTATTCTCCTTTTGGATTTGTTGGTTTCATGAAAACTTATTTCCACACAGACTATTTAACATTTCTTTATCTCTTCGAAAATTTTGTAATGGAGAAAGGGTCATCCTAGTGAGATTTTATTGTTTGTCCGTGGCTTAGTTCATGGAGAGTGTAGAGTGGCTGGGACCATTTCTTCAAACAAGCCATATAGATCTGTAATATGGGCACAAAATCCTGAAAATACTACAGATCTATTCTTTATTTACTCAAGCATAGGACTCCACCTGTGGTGATGATAGCAATTCATAATCATGGAGCCATGATAAATGGCATGGTTCTTACACATCATCATCCAGGATCCTGCAGTGAGGAATATGAACCCAATCTAGAACACCCTTGTATAGGATTCATATGATGAAAACTCGAACAATCAATATATGTTCTAGGATTGCAACCTCTAGGTTCCTCATAATTTTGGGGCAAACAACATGATTGGTTTATTGATGATCAAGAAATGGCTGAGGAGCCAACCATGCCCAAAAAACAAGATGAATGTGGCTCCCAATTCAACTACCCCGACCTCAGCTAAATATCAGTCCCTTGACAACCTAACAAATTTACAATCTTTATCTCTCTCCATGAGCCTAGGTTCTCAGCCCAGCTGACCCTTGGCTCTTCCTGCATTATACCAGAATATAAACACTGACAACCCTTCCTCCAAAAGTAAGAAACACTCTTTAGAGAAACAAGGCATTGTTGTAGTATCTACCCCAAGAAAATCCATTGATACATTTGACCAATGTAGTTCAATCTATCTTTCAACATTAGTGGGTCACTGGGCCTTTGAAATTGAAAAGTTTATTGATAATTTTGTTCTGAATCCTCTCCAGTATGTCGAATTTCCTCATGAGCGGTATTTTCTTTGGAATTAGTTTGGAAAGTTCAACATCGTTTTAACATATTACGATGTCATTCACAGAGACATTGATTTCTAGGGGCACATTCTCTAGAATTATTGTAGTTTAGATAAAGGTCAAATAATAAAGAATGCAAAGTCAAAAGTCACCACTGCAGTGAAACAATTAAAAGAAGAACACCATCTTATTTTGAGTGGAACACTTAGTAGGATTGGATCACATTCATTTCCAGAAGACGTAATAGTTTTGACACGTCATTTTGAAACAAGTTTTATGATCACACCAAAACAAATCTGGAAAAACAAAGACATGGGTTTTCTCCAGAATTGAATGATTACATAGCCAAGAAATCATTTGCTTGTATTCCTAACAGTTTGAGAGGAGATAACGGTTCTTTTGGACCTTGTTTTGGGGACTACGTGAAGAAAAAACGGTTTTTAAAATTAATGCACAGACAATTACGGGTTTTGCTGGCAGTAAAGTAGATTTCTATGGCCATCAAATCCCTTGCTATCAATCTAAATGGATTTTAGATATGGGAAGAGAAACTACATGCCAAGTTACAAAGATATGGGAAGAGAAATCGTCGAAGCTTCAGGATTGGCCCGTCGTATTTGGCATTGGACAGAGAATATGATTTCTTTTGAAATGGCAGTCTAATGTGATTGAATTATGTACATTCCTCATGTTGTAATCCAAGAATTATGTAAGCCAAGCTCTATTCCATTGATTCGAGGGATTGTAGACATTACATTAAGGAATTTCCTGGCACAACACAGGTGGCAACAAACATTATCCGCTTCATTTTTTCCACTTTGCTATCAACTTCATTTTGCCTTAGGGAATCAACATAGATTTTCTATCGACTCCAGTGAAATTTTTTGTGATCACGATGATGATCCAGGTGTGTTAAATGGAAATATCGGCATGCACATGGGAATTTTAATTTCTTGGTCTCGACAATTTATCAAATGCATTTAGATGGTCTTATAGAGGCGAATAATACATCATTCACAAAAAGGGATCAGGATGTGGGAACCTTTAAATGAAGCACAACACTAAATAATTTGTCATGCATTAACATAATCAACATAAGTAACTACTCCCCTTGGTTCAAGTTCAAATAGTATAGCTGGGAAGAGCTGGAACAAACTTGTTAATGCTATGGTTTGAAATATGCTTTCTTTTGGTCATACTGTTGTAAACAATTAAAATTATGAATTATTATCCAAATAAACAAGGAATGGCAAGAGATAAGAAAACTACTGACTTCAGGGATAATAATACAGAACAAAATTCAATTGGAAGAAAATTAGGAGGATTCATTTATAGAACATTTAGATGGAATTAAAATCTATGCGTGTATTCTTGTTGTATGCTTTTATGTAACGTACTAATCTACAGGACACAACAAAACTCTGATGCCAAGCTTTTTGTCATGCACATTCCATGAACCATCTAACACAAGTAAGTAATTTGTATTTCATGGGTATTTATTAAAAATGGACTATTATCAACATCAAGGATTAGACTAAAATTACGCTTTTGAGTCTCCTTAAATTGTTTCATTTGGCATTAATTCTTGTGTAAGAATCATCAAGGAATTGGCATTTCTTTTTTAACATACTTATATTCTTTATGCCAAGTTCTTTTTGCATATTTCAGTTGATCAACTGATAATTAAGGAAAATAATTGTGCACACAATTGGTCTTCAAAAGACTAATTTCATGAGAGATTCTAAAGAACAAGTCCATGAACATAAATGAAATTTCCAAAAAATTACAAGTTCTTGCAACTTCCTATAATAGCTTAATGTTTTGACATGTTGCATGACAGATTAGCAAATTCGAAGAGCTGGAGTTTGTTCCTAAATGTACAAGGATTGTGAAATACCTATCCATACTTGAATTTGATGTCTACAGGTAGATGGTCAACACTGGTCAAACTCAGCTATTTTAGCAGAAATTCCAAAATTAATGAGTATATTTGCTATTTTTGAGATTTTGCATGCCATAATTCAATTTTCCCAACAAGATTCATTATCCATTGCCCATTACCCACATACACTTCATTACATTTTCTTCAATTCTAACCCACCAATAAAACCAACAAAGCTCATATACAAGCTTTTTGATCCACTTTACATACTCATTGTCAGTTTCCTTTTTCCTACAATTGCAAATAAAATCTTGCTTCGATACACCACTGAGTCCATAGTCCTTTAGTCTAAATATTTTTATAAAAGCACATTGAAGCTTGAATACCTTAAGGGCAAGCTATGATGTCGATAAACAAAGGGAATACATCAATGTCCCTTGTTCATCAGATCTTCTAAGTATTCGACAACAACAAATCCATTCATACTTAGAAATATGTGTTCGAGGCATCTTGACTCTCATCCACATCAAAGATGGGAGATTTCATGTTGACTAGTGGCATCCATCAATGGCCACTAAGTTAACAATTTCTTGTTATGTTCGACATTGAAACATTTATTCACATGACAAGAATTCTGCCAAAGAGCCTTGAAGACTTGAAGACCAATCACTTTGTAGCAGAGGAAGCATAATTACATTCATTACTTTTCATATTTTTGATGTAAATGACTTGAGGATAAGTCAATAAATAAGGCTAAGGGGAAGTGTAAATTCTAAATTTGGTATACCTTCCAAGCCTTATACATTTCCAGCCGCATTAGTAGTCGATTCCAAACATTCAACAAAAGATCTAGCAGTAGATTTAGCAACAGATGCAACAACAATAAAAGATTTACTTTTTCGACTTCTTCCACCATTTTCACAACCAAGTAAAGAAGACTATGATCATAATTTTGCAGCCACACCTGCACAACCCTCATCCATTTCTGAAAAGGTAAGTTGAGGTATGATATTTTCTAACTTTTAACCATTTAATTCCTTGAAAGCTAGAATGATAATTTTTGGAAGAAAACTTCCTTTCCTCATTTCACAAAATTGCCAAAACCATCTGTTTGGTGGGGGATACATTTACAGGCTTTGTCACATTCATATATCACATTCTAAAACCCACATACCTTCAAAATATATTCACTGTTACATGAGCATATAAATGGCTTTGTAAAAAGTACTTAAAAGCTAATTGGATGCAACACAATCATGGTTGTTACACAAGAACCAACCTTGATGCATTCTAACAAAAAAACTTTGCAATAAAAATCACATTATCAATATGCAAAGACCATACATTAAAATTTAATGCAACAAACAAAATATGGTTGACACACAAGAACCAACCAAGTTGCACTTCATCAAAAAAACTTTGCAAAAGTTAAGTAAATAATATCATGCAAAGTTTAAGCCAAATCTCAAGTATCAATAGTAATGTAATAGATTGCATGATGACATGCAATACCTTCAGTTTGGGGGTATGTTGGGCATAAGAATTATCCTTAAAATTCATCCACTTTCACTCCATTCAACATTCAATTTCTCTCCATTCACACATTTTCTCACCTCTATTCCACCACCATGTCATCACATTAGCTTCACTTTCATCATTAAATGGGTTACCATTGTGTTTTCCAAAACATTATTAATTCTTAGTATTTTTAAGAGAATTTGTGGTTAAAATTTAGAAAATAATATCCATATACTTATACCTAACAATTATAATGATTTTGTTGACATGTGTAGGTACAAAGGAAGCTTCTAAGGCACCCTTATGTGGCACTCTATGTTCATGTTCGAATTTGAGAAGATCATGAACCTCATGGATAAGATCATGGACCTCAGGGAGAAGATCATGGAGGATAGGGTTATGTGTCACCATTGGTTGAGAGATATGTGGATTTGAAGAGGGAATAGTGGATCCACACTTATGAGTTTGTTATCATAACTTTTTTATAAATAGGAGTGTTATCTCCTTCATTTGTAACTTTGGAATTTGAAATTTAGAATTTAGAATTTAGAACTTAGGATCTTATAAGTTGTAATGAGAAGTTATAATTTAGAATCATTGTAATGGAGATTTTATAACCTCTTGGGATGTATAACTTGTAATTGCAAACTGCAATTGAAGATAAATAAAATGGAGCTTCTTTGATCTTCTACATTTGATTTCTCTTTTGATGTGCTTGTGAATCCTTGAAGGGCCCCCATTGTCTAGCAAGTACAAGTTTGTTTTTGTAAGCTTTCATTTTATGTTTGTTTGTAAATTTCATTAGGTTCATATGTTTGAAATATTAACGAATGACCTTTCGTAAAAAAGTATTAATGCTTCTTTCAATGAATCTGATTTGTTATTTAATGTTTAATTTCCTTAGTTTGAATAGTTTGTTGATTAATATTATTAGAAATATTAATGAGTAGTCTCCTGTAAGGGAGCTTTAATATTTCTTACACTTGTCACAATGTCTTTAGATTTAATTTTGATTAAATGACTAAATAGGTGTTGGAGATCCCAATGAAATACCTCCTGTAAGGGAGCTTTAGCATTTCTTCACCTAACTTAGTTTATTTTGTCTCTAAGTACATATATATTGGATTATCCTCGAAGTGTACTTACCCAGATTGATAGTAAATGAAACTCTAATTTGCATCCACATTTTAGACCCAACAACAACTCAACTAGTGTGCCATCAACCATCACCAACACATGTAGATTTGTATGATCAATAGTAACAACACCATATACCTATAGAAGCATAAACAATCATCATGACATGTCCATCGATATACATGCCAACACATGGCAACTCCTCCAAGAGAATCATGTGTCATCATCAATAGGATCAATCATCAATGCCAACACATACCGACATACACCATGGTCCATCAATCTGCATCATCATGAGGTTGAGATAAATGCATAACCTCAAGAGTTGAAATCAATTCCAACACAACCATCTCACTTTCAATACATCAAAGCTAACCAATAGGACCACGAAGTAAAACATCCATGACACATGCATATGACAAGTATGACCAGGGATCATGACCTTGTTGAAATCAATGCCAACAAACTTCCCCTTTCACATCGATGTCAACCTCATCAACATGTGAGGCTGATTTCCATATAGTCTCCAAAAACTGAAGTTGCACTCTATTCATCCAAATCTCTCCAAATTTTCTCCCCCTTTGACATCAATTGTAAAGGGTCAACTCCATATGAATAGGTAGCAAAACTAAAGCACATACTAGAGAATACATCTCTACATGGTTGAAATATAATACAACAAAAATCATCCATGCCTCCATATAAGAAATAAGAAACATATATAACAATTATCATGTATCTCTCCAGATATCAGTAGTAATAATAAATAAATATATCCAAACAACATTTAGAGAAACATATCACCAACACCTCTAGGAGAAATCAATAAAATGACAACATAGAGGAAACCGTAATCAACATATAAAACATGTGAAACTATAAGAAACATCAAATATAGAAAAAAAATGCACATGAAAACCATCCAACACTCCTCCTTGTAGCAACATCATATGAACATCACATAAAATTCAACAACATCCACATGAGGCAACCACACACAATCTCCCCCATAACTACATAGTAGAAAACATCATAACATCTCATCACATGAGGCCAATAACCCCACTGTCATGGCATATTATGAGGCATAGCATGAACACGCCCATAATGCCAACAAAGTATGGCTGAAGTAATAACAGAAAATAGTTCTCCCCATGAACATGTGCCATCTCCATGTTGTAGAGATACCAATTGTTGGGCTGAAATGACCGCTTCTGCTACAAACAATGCTTCCTTTGACAATTATAAGCACCATATGGACTAAGACTCGACATTACAATGACCATATGACATATAAAATGATAAATATGTGGTTGTAGCAGTGATACAACACCTCATACATATTCTCATATGACCATAACATGACCTCATGACTCATGGTTATATGACCAAAAGATAGTACAACATAAATACATGACTCCATGAGAATTTTACATGAATATATCAATGAAATACATGGCTATGTAATCATTTCCTATGGACGAATGACTAAAAAACATGATACATCATTACTATTACATCATCATTAGCTGATACATGTGGCTGCAAAATGGACTCAATATGACTCACCCAAAACAAGCCTATCATCAACATGACTCAACATACTAATGATTGTACACAATACCAATGTGAAATTATGAAACAATAACAAGTATATGGCTGTAGTAATCATCATAAAACAACTCATACATGTCTGGTCCATGTCACAAGTCATCTCAAAACATCTTGGAGTGATGACCACAATCTATGCATGGTTGCACATATTTTCAACCAGCTGTTAGTGGAAACCAAAAACATATACATGGTTGAAAAATGTGCTCATTTTCATTCATGAAGTCTCTAGGAATTTCCAACTTAATATCCTTCGAAACAACATGAAAGCATAGGAAAAGTTGTGAAATCCCTCAATTACATGATCGATGTTGTAACATGCTTTATTTCTGATAAGTTACTTTTTTTATTTGTAAAAGAGGGTATGAAAAAATAAAGAAAAAAATGAAAATATGAAAAAATAGAAAATAAAAAAAGAGATGAAATAAAACCCCATCAAACAAAAATCAAAATTTGTGTGTGCATGTTTAAATGCCACTTCATAGAAATAAATTTCATTTGTAACAAATAAAGGTTTGTGTGCAACTTGTTTATATGCCACAACCTTTTCCTCTAATTTGGATAAAACTATTTAATATTGATCAAATAATTTAAATTTATGTGTTGTATTAGTGAATAAGTTCACCAAACTATTTAAACTTGGTTGAACATTACAAGATAGGATAAAATAGGATCAATTAATGGCCTAATATGCTCAAAATTTGGCCAAAGTTGTATTAGATTAGGATTAATTAGTGAATTAGGAATAATGGCTGCTAGCGTAAATATGCATATATGACAAAGGTGATTTCTCGTCAAGTGCTAAAAGGAGAGAAATAATGAACGATGATCCACTTCCCCTCCCAGATCAATGGTGGGGAAGCCATTTCGCACCCCTCGCCATGATATTGGATAATGATGGGGGAGTGCAAAAACTTGT
>APFE031140961.1:0-101200 GCA_000404065.3 Pinus taeda
AAGTATAACATCTTCGTCAACCCAAACTCACACTTGGAGAGCTTGGCATAGAACTGCTGCTCTTGCAAGATGCGCAATACTGTCTCAATGTGCTGGAGATGCTCCTCCCAAGTCCTGCTGTAAATGAGGATATCATCAAAGAATACCAACACAAACTTCCGTAAGTGACTGCGGAAGATGTGATTCATGCAAGACCGAAATGTAGCTGGGGCGTTGGTTAGCCCGAAAGGCATCACCAAAAACTCAAAGTGCCCATAGTGACACCTAAAGGCAGTTTTGGGAATGTCTTGTTCCCTCACGCGAATTTGATGGTACCCAGATCTCAAATCCATCTTTGAGAAGAACCGTGCTCCTCTCAACTCATCCATCAACTCATCGATCTTGGGTATGGCGTACCTGTTCTTCAGTGTCTTCTTATTCAGGGCCTTGTAGTCAATGCACATCCTCAATGTGCCGTCCTTCTTCTTCACCAACAACATGAAAGAAGCAAAAGGACTCGTGCTCGGCCGAATGTGCCCAAGAGCCAACAACTCCTGAATGGCTCGCTCAATCTCATCCTGATAGGCCTTGGGATGCCTATAAGGGGTAGTTATCACTGCCTGTATGCCCTGCTCAAGCTCGATGGTGTGCTCAAACCCCCGGTCCGGAGGCTGTCCTGGCGGAATCTCGCCAAATACTGTGGCATACCGGTCAAGGATGGACTGTATCTCCGGGTGCACTGTCTGCCCTGTAGTCCCTGTCTCTGATGCACACAGCTGCACTGCCCACTCTACGTCCCCCTTCCGGAAGACTGCCTCCATCCGATGAGCTGAAACAGTCTGAGGCGGGTATGTGTGCTGTCCCCATATCTTCTCATGCCTCCCTGTCTTCTCATCATCCCACTCCATCTCTAGGGCCTTCCAATCTGTAGTGACCTTCCCTAGAGTGATGAGCCACTGAACACCTAGCACTATGTTGGTGTCCGGAATATTGACCACGAAGAAGTGGTCAGTCAGTGTGTAGGTGCCCATCGTAACTGATAACTCTGGAACATAACGTGCACACACCATGTTCTGATCTCCTGGGACCAAAACTGAAAATCCATGGAAGTTCTTTGTTGGTATACATCTCCGCTCAACCATCTGGGCATCGATGAAGTTGTGGGTGGCCCCACTGTCAACCAAAACTGATACTTGCTAGCCACGTGCTGTCCCCTGTACGCGCAGTGTCAAATACTTGGGAACTCCTCGCAATGCTGCAAGGGCTCGTCCGGTAGGTGCAAAAGCTGCACCACCTGCTGGTGGTGGTGGAGGTGGCAAGGGACCCTGCACGACATGACTATCTCCTGCCTCCAGATCATCCTCGTCATCCTCTTCCCTGCTGCTCTTGGAGAAGACCTCAATAAAATGTGCTTTGCCAGCAACACATCTATGTCCTGGTGCCAACGGCTCCTCACAGGTGAAGCACAACCGCTTCTTCTTCAACTCCCTCCTGGCATCATCGTCAATTTGTGCTCGTCTTGGATTCCCCTTTGGAGGCAGAATCCTCACATCCTTCCCCTTAGGCTGAAAAGCTTGTCGTTGGGGGTAAGGTGTCCGGGTCCTGGGTAAGACATCCTGTAAGTCCCGGGTCTTGCTAATAGCATCCTGAAGTGTGGTTGGTCTAGCGGATCTGACTAGACCTCGAAGTGGCTCTACTAACCCCTCAACATACATGTAGATCCTCCGTGCCGTGGATAAATCTGGCACCATCACTGAAACCCTCAAAAAGTTAGCAATGCAGGTCTTTGGGCTCCCTGTCTGTTTGAGCCTCGTCAGCTCAACAAAGTGCTGTTCTGGATCCCTCTGGTCAAACTCTCCATCAATCTCCTGGTGAACTTGGCATACGTCGTCATTGTGGAATGCCCGAGTGTAACCATCCCATGGAACCACCAATCCTGGGCCTCACCATCCAAATGTAATGTCGCCACCTTGATGGCCTCTGCCTCCGACATCTGGTTAAGTTGGAAATAGATGTCCAGCTTCTCCACCCAAGACCTTGCCGAACTGTTTGATGAACCATGAAACGTAGGCAAGTGGAATCTACTAGTTGTGCGATGGGTGTCTCCATTGTGATAATGCCGGTGTCCTCTGTGATGGTCGCGGGGTCTACTATCCCGCTGGAGTTGAACAAAATCTTTGAATGAAAGAGCATCCCTGAACTCCTGCCCATAGGCCTGGTACTCGGCAAAATAATTGCCCATATGACCGGGCTCTGCCTCCTGCTGGGCTCCGGCCCTCGTGTCCGCTCCTAGGAAAGTGGGCATGGTAGAGCGTGTAGGGGCATGTGAGGCCATCTGCGGAGTAATATCATGTTGAGTGGCACCCTGCTCTAGAAAATGGTGAGATGTACCCAATCCCTCACCAACGTGGAAAACCCTTGGGTTCTCACGTTGTCTAGCCTCCACTGTTGTGAATCTCTGCCCCATCACCTCAATCTCCCTCGATAGATCCTGCATTGATTTGAGGAGCATGTCTGCAAATCTCCTTTCTTCCTCATCTGCCATCGGATCCTCTTGCTTTGCGTGCACTACAGGCTTCTTCTGTTCTGCGTCCACCATAGGCTCCCCCTGTTCTACGTCCACCACCGAAACACAGTCTCCCTCTTCGTAGGTGTTCTCCAACCTACGCCCAGTGTCTCTGTATCTCCTACCTCTGTAACAGATGTAGGGTTTTTCCCCCGGTGTCATAGATTGCTAGCTCCACAGGTTGAGCTAGATCTATGCTCTGATACCACTGTAATATCCCTTTTAAGAGATATTCCCCAAAACCCGAGTAAACTCCAACCAATTACACACAAATGATATAATAATTGGAAAGCTCAAAATGATAAAAATAACAGTGGTGCAACATATAATAATGTAAACATGAAATATAAGCAGAGACTCGAGAAATGCAGAGAGAAATGCGAAGCCATTTTATTATACTAAGCAATGGAATGACTACATGAGGTGATCAGAAAGATGGCACCTCGACTTACACCAGGCAAGTGAAGAAATACACTCAGAAGAGCAAAGGAATGGCCTCTCTCTGAATTGCATGGATGCTGTTGGGAACTGCCGTGCTACTGCTACTACTAGAAATCAAATGAGGATTCAGCGTTGTTCCCCTCCTCAGAAAATGTTGAAACTCTGGAATCCGCCCCTACTCAGAAATCCTAGAAAAACCCAGAGAGCTTTTCCGAAATGGCCAACCCCTGAAATTCGCCCCCTTGAAGAATCACGCAATCCCTCAAGGCTCTGTGCTGCCGCTGAGTAGAATCCTCCAAAATATTGCCTGAAACTCTACCAAACTCCTCCAATATGCAAGAGCTGATCTCTTGCTCAATCTCGCAGCTCAACTCCTCCACAAACTCCCAATTCGAAATTGCCCCCAGAAAAGCTGTGTCCCTATTTCTCAAGACTGCGCAATCCTCCAATGCTCAGCTCCACCTCAATGCCAAAGATCAAAACTGCTGCAAAAAGACTGCTGGAACTACCTTGCACGAGTAGGCCCTTGAAGTCCCTCGGGGCTAAGGGTGAGATCTCCGAACGGAGACACTCAGTGCACTAAACAGTGCTGCAGACAGGCTACACAGCCAATGTGCTCCAAGTTGAAGTGACTAGCTCAAATGCTCATAACTGAATCCAAAATGAGGAGGCTTCTCTCTCCTTTATAACATTGGCCTCTCTTAATCCCAAGGCTCACCTCCTCCAACGTAATCTCCTCTTGCTATGTGTTCCTTTTCCCATCTGCGCAGTCCCTCCAAGTGTTTGCGTGGGCCCCATTGGCCCCCTTGGCTCCCCTTTAAGTCACAACGTTGTGCTACTGGGAAGTGAATTTTATTCTAAAAGTGAGTTATGTCCCCTTTTCCTCACCTTTTTATTTACAAATAACTATAGAAGGCAAAATTGAGCAAAATCGAATATTCCAATTAGCCATGGCTAATTAGGAATATTGCATTCTGTTTTGAACATCCACACACACACACACACACACACACACACATATGATGTGCATAGAACCTGAATAAATTAATGATTGAGCTCCTTCATTAGCATAGAGTTTCCATCGAGCATGCTTTGAAATATTTGCATGAGGTGTTCTATTTTTGAAAGAGATATTTCTCCTATGATATGTGACTACATGGATGCATTGTTGTTGATAGAGATTATTGTTAAGCACATTTGGATGTTGCTTTAGTATGAGATCTGCGATGATATATTGGATGAGAGGCCCATAGTCTGATTGAGGATGAGTATAGTGTTGCTAGCATGGCTACTTGTGAGGCAGGATGAAGAAGCTCCTTAGAGAGTTGTTTGAGCATGATCTGGATATGACATGAATACGTTATGATGACATAGAGTGAGATCCAATTGGCAAGAAGTCCCATATTTATAGTTGGGACCTAGATACTCTCATACATTTAGATAGTGTAGTTGTTCGAAACAAGCTCAGGCTTGTGGTTGGCACCTCCTTGAGGGAGGATGATTATGGTATCCTTTTGTGATTTATATGATTATATATGATCTGACATGATATTTGATTTGATGTTCTGTATGAACAAGAAACAACTGCTATTGAGACAAGCTGATACAAGATTTGAGTGTGATGAGAACAACGCTGATCGAGGACACTGAACCAACTCTTCCTCCTTGTTCGAGGTCCCAGGGTGAGGAATTGAGATGGATTGGCTCTTGGGGTTGAGGGAATTGTGGGCAATAGGGCGTTACCTGTATTTGTTACCCATAGGGTTGAGGATGTTGCTCCCCTATCTTTATAGGGTCGGAGAATGCTGCTCCTCTATCTTTATAGGGTCGGAGAATGCTGCTCCCTTGTCTGGTCTTTGTAGAGTATACCCCCGTTGGCATCATACCCACAAGCAGGGCTTGTTGGGAATATCGCTCCTCGTTTGGCCAACGAGTTGAGAGTGTACTTGGGGGTGTACAATCCAAGGCGATTATGATGCTGGGGTTCTACTACATGACTACTGAGAGTCACTATTGGGAAGATCGGTAGGCTATAGGATTGGGTTGAGAGTTACTCCTTTTTTGAGATTCTGGGTTGAGGGTAAGCTCCTCGATGAGATTCCAGGGTCGAGGATTTTCTCCCCTGTATGATGAGTTATCTTATTGCTTGATATGGGGTTGTAGATGTATAGCTCCCCCATGAGATTTTGAGTCGAGATGTGCTCCCTAATGTGGTTCTTGGTTGAGGTGTGCTCCTTGATGATATGCTCTCTGATGATGATCGATGATGATATTCTGGGTAGTAGCTCGTTGGAAGAGATTCCATGTAGAAGGCTGATGGATAGAGGGTTGTACCTTCAGCTCCCCTCCGGTAACAAATTCTTCTTCTTCTAGATCTAAGAATGTTCAGCATACGAGCAAGAACAATCAAGAGATAAGCAGGAATAAGCAAAGGATAGATCGAGATGTATAATGATGATTTGTGATGATGAGACACTAGAGATGGACATGGCATGATGACTACATGACAGAGATGATTTGTGATGATACATGATGGCACTTGAAGATTCCAGAATGGCATATTGATCGATGGACAAATATTGGCAGGTGGAATTCTCTCCAGTTTAGAGGGAGTGTTAATTTTTGCAAGTGCGGTCAAATTCCAACTTGGACAACTCAAATGACCGAGATGATGATTGCATTAGATTCCTCTTTTCGAGAGGACCAAAATCGACCTAAAGATCACCCAATTTGGTCAAGCGGAAGTTGAGTTATGAATTATTTTATTCTTACATGTATTATGGAATGGGTCGGCCCTAACGACATGGGTAATTGCTTAGGTCAGCCATAACCCCAAGTGGACCCTCATGAAAGCCTATAAATAGAAGAGACCTCAAGCTCATTGGGACACATTCAATCAAGATATCTTCTCTTCTCTTATTGTCTTGGTTTGTACAGGTTCGACTGAAAAGGTTCGCGCTAGGGTCCGAAACCATAGGCGCATGGTTTGCTCTAACTTAGGGCTTTTTGATCCCTCGACGCTGTCATAGAATTGGATATTTTAGTCCCTGGATGATGGCACACAGGCTTACGGGAGCGTCCAGGGAGCCTTGGACGCTGGCACAGTGCGTTATGGGAGCGTCCAGGGCGTGAGGGTCAAATCAGGCTGTACTAGTCCATTGACGCTCGCACAGAGTGGTCCTGAGAGCTTCCGTGATACCATAGATGCTCGCACAACAACCTTATGAGAGCGGTCAGGGTTGGAAGTAGGTCTGGGTATGTTTGACCCAGGACGTCCTCATCCAGTTCACCTGAGAGTGTCCAGATATGGTCCGGACGTAGTCATCTAGTTATGTAGAGAGTGTTCACATTTGCTATAGACACTTGCACAGCTCCTCCTCCCTGCGTCCCGGACCCTTGGATGAGATTTGTGTATTCTGAAGTTTCTGCTCAGTGTTCAGAAGTGTTCAACACAATGACGACAATATCTAGCAGTGTTCTACAGTTAGTGACAACATATTACAGTCATCAGAATCAGGGTTTTGTTTTCAAGCATGATTAGATCTGTTTCATGGATATCATAGTTGTTTTGTTGCATAGATAAAGTTTTGGATCATTGTACTCTCTTTTGCTGAATCATTTGATGACGATCTAAGGAGAAGAATATTTGCAAGGATTTTCCCCATAGTGGGTTTTGCCCTGGTCTTGGACCAATCCTGGTGTCTCTATGTGTGTGCATGCTTTTCTTTTATTGTTCCTTTATGTTCTGCAGCATTGATGATGATGATGAAGTTGTTCTTTCTATATGATTGCATATGCTGATGAATAATGGTGGAGATCTGAATAATGTAATGATGATATGGGGTGAACTTAATGTATTAATGATGAAATGCAATTATCAAAGCAAAGAATTGTGTAGCCCTATTGTTAATTTTAGGCAACAATGGTATGTTCTATGCTTTAGAGCAATTTTACTTCAATTTCTTTATTAGCCCAATATCAATATTCAGATTAGCAATCACATCAACATGATAGTAAAATGCAAATAGACCATAAACATAAATAGAAGAAGTCAAGCCAAGACAAGAGGACACAAGATGTGGCACCAGCCAGGGACAAACCCCAATGTGGGGAAACCCTTGATCAAATCTTCTTTTAGTCTTCAATAGTTCAATAGAGAGAGATAGTACAATTTACAAATCTGATAATTTATAACAACAACAAAAGAGCCTAACTAGAAAAGTAAACGTTGGTCAACACGACAGATTTGACTCTCGACTAATTGGTCAACTTCAACCTCCAAACAACGAGATGAATCAGCCCTCAAAACATTGCAAAAAAAGCCCAGTTACAATCTGGTCAAACAGCCCACTTGCGGTCAACCCTAGCTGCATTCAATGCTAGTCAAAGTCAACATTTAGCCTTGAGTTCTCTGCCTAGAAATGCGGCTTGCCTAACAGAGATAGCCCTTAGAAAAATGTAGTTAAAGGAGGTTAACGCTTGGTCAAACTGTCCAACAAGGTTGCACGAAACAGGGAAACGGGTACGAGTTTCCGAAACGGGAACTGACACGAAATGCGACCTCCCCAAATTTTGGAAACGGGGAAACATGAATATATATATATATATGCAATCATAAAGCATGAATGATGCATTATAATTTATTACATTTAAACATTAAGATTAAATTTACGTCACATTTACTCATGAATGATCACATAATGAAAATAAACATATCGAAGCATCCAAAAGCAACCTTTATTATATGTCCAAATCTCAAAATCAACCTTTATTTATATTAATATATGAGGCTGCAAGTGCAATAAAGACTATAAGGCTGCAAGAACTATAGAGACAAAAGACTAATCCTCATCATAACAATCCTCATAAAAAATAGAAGCAATACAATGCTCAACAGTGGATGGTGATGCTGAAGAAGATTATGCGCCAGTTCCACTTCTAGACTTGGCCTCAATATTTAGGGCAGTAAGAGAGAGATCCAAATTAGGTTTTTCTGCATCTACATCCCATTCTTTAGAAGGACCACTGTTGTATTCTGGTTCCGTATGAGATGCAAGGCGAAGGTTGGAGTGCACATAAACAAGATCCTCCGCATTCTGTGAGCCCAACCTATTGCGCTTCACAGAATGAATAAAACCATACGTGCTCCAATTCCTTTCTGCTGATGAAGAGCTTGCCACTTGTGAAAGAATACGAATGGCAAGGTTTTGCAAATGTACACCATTTGCTCCATGACAAATCCACCACCTAACTGGATTCATGGTGCTTCTCTCTTCCAAAGCTGATATATCTGCATGGTCATCTATTGCTGCAGCAAAACTGGCAAATTCCTCCTTTACCTCCCTGTGTAGATGAGAATGAAACATTCTCATAAGGGATTTTTTCACCCCATTAGCCACCTCTCTTTCCTTATGGGGTGCCTTACTCTTCCCATCGCTTTGAGCAATAAGCTCCTCATCATAAACTTTGGGGTTCAAAGCATGTGCTAAAGTGTGCAATGGAGTGTTGAAATTGTTCCACCTATCAACGATGATTTTCTTGACCAAACCAACAAAATGATCATCAACAAACAAAAGTTGTGGAGACCCTTGCGAAATGATTTCCATAGTTTTCTCAACCATGGAATCCATGCCATCATATACCTCTCCTAAGAAAGGTTGGTCAGTGTCAGCACTTCGGAGAAGCTCAAATGCAGGGGTTGTGAACTTTAGCAAGAAATCTACCTTGCTCCACCAATCCTCATCAAGGCACAATCTACGCACCATAGATCCCCGCTCTGAATCTGCTTGTCTCTACTCAATCCAAAGTTGACTCACCACCATAGAAACTAATGCATGCTTAACCTCAACAAGGCGGCACAACATTAGGAAGTTTGAGGCATATCTTGTCCCAGCAACTTTTAACAACTCCAATTTGGAGTACTCTCGAAATATGGCCTGAGATTGGTGGTGGTTGGTGATGAATTTGACAATCTCCCTTGCTTCTCCTGTGAGTTCCTTTATCCAGGAAACTTTGTTGTCAATCTCCTCTAAGATCAGATTCAGATTATGGACAATGCATGGTGTCCAAAAGATGTGGTCATACGTCCCCTCAATAATTAAACCTGTAGCTTTGAAAATTGTTGCATTATCCGTGATAACTTGCGCGACCCTGTTAGGCCCTATTTGTTCAATAGCTTTTATAATAACATCAGCAATGAATTGTGCATCTTTCACCTCTCCTGAGCAGTCTTCTGCCTTGATAAACATTGCTCCTTTGGGGGAACTGGCAATGATATTTATCAATGGTCTATGCCTTGTATATGTCCATCCATCTAAGACTATGGTAACCCCAGAGCTACTCCAGAAAGAACGAATTGGAGCTAAAATATTCTCCACAAGCTCCTTCTCATTTTTGAGAAGCTAGGTTTTGACTTTCTCATAGTTGGGCCCCTTGTACCCTTGAGGAGCTTTGTTAATTGCCCTTATCATATCTTGCCAGTAAGGAGGGCGAACAACATTGAATGGGATAACACATGCATTAATGCACCTAGCCACTCTGGAATCAATTTCTTCTCTTGCTTGCACATTCACCAATTTAGCAATTCCGCTATCCTGAACTGAAGGGGATGCCCCTCTGGTATTTTTGGGTGCTGGTTGTTCATGTTGTTGAGTGGGACCGACTCTCCTCTTTCTTGCTTCAACTACAATCCTTGGCTCAGTGTTAGATGGAACTTGAGGAGTAGCTTGAGTTAGGTCATCATGCCTTCTCTTAGTACCATTTGCCTCATCTTGCTCTCTTTGATATGCCCTCCTTGCAATGGATATGTTGTTTTTGTGCAACCTGCAATTCCCTGTCCTCCTCCATGCAAAAGATGTGCCTTCACTCTTGGGTAGGAGTCCTTGTACGAATTATTGCAAAGATTGCATCGCCATTCCCATGAGCCACCACCTGCACATCTTTGAAGCTTCGTCACATGCCTCCAAAGAGGATAATATTCAGCCCTTGGGTTGGCCCTAGGGCTTGAACTTGCAGCTGCACTTTGGTTGGAAGCCATTGTTGCAAAAATAAATTAAAAAAACAAATTTGTAAATAAAAAACGTTTTTCATATTTTTGGCAGCATAAACCCTAGAAAAATTGAAGAAATAGTAGGAAAAAACTAACAAAATGAATTTTTCTTACCCAAATTAATTTTCTGTAGCTGAAGCTACCCCAAAATGCTAAAAAAGAGAAGAAAAACATGGCTGTAGCTAAGCCAAAAAGCCAAGAATGTCGTAGCTGGAAACTCTGCACTCCAAATTTGCTGCTGACTCTTTCTCTTGCTGCTGAAATCTCTTGCTTTTGCTGTTGAAATCTACTTTGCTCACTGCTCAAAACACCCTAGCTGAAACAACTGCTCTCTTCCTCTCTTCTTCTTTGCTAAAATCGCCAGTGTCCAAGAGAAACGACTTGCTGAATAGTGTGATGAGAGAATGAGACAAAGTTCACTTTTATAACTTTAGACAGGCATCTAGAAGCAACTAGAAGTCATTAGGAAAACCTAATTAAAAAAAAAAAAAGAAAAAAAAAAAGAAAAAAAAAAAGAAAAAACACACAAGTTACAAGTGGAAACGTGTGTCGTACGACCGTGAAACGCATTTCCGGCTGTGTTGGCCATGTTTCCACATCGAGAAACGTGCCAGTACGATCGAAAACACGTTTCATGACCGTACCACACACGTTTCAGGGTTTCGTTTCCATTTTCGTAGGGAAACAACCTCCTACCCTGCGTTTCCTGCAACTTAGCTGTCCATAAATTTGACCTCCTGAAATTTCGCTCTCCTGAAATTTTAGCCTCCTGAAATTTCGCTCTCTTGAAATTTCGGATGTGTGGAAGAGAGAGGCCTCGAAATCCGTACCCAATCAATGAGGAGAGAGAGAGAGAAGTGTGAAGATGAGTGTGTCCAAATGAGGCTAAGGCATCATATATAACAAACATTGAGGATGAATATACATGACTATTGGGCTTCTGAGCCTACATAAGTTTGCTAGCCAACCTTGACAATTTGTCCATAATCAAAATAAGTTCATAACTTCATTTGTACATGTCGGAATCGGATGATCTTTAAATTAATCCTACACCTCTCGGGGAGAGGAATCTAAGAAAAATATCAACTATTATAAATAAGATGACCCATGTGGAGTTTGGCCCTAGTTGCCAATTATAACACTCGTCAACTAGGGAGAACTCCATCTGCTAATCCATCTGCCAATCTATACTATCTCTGCCACCAATGCACTGCTCTGCTCTACTGAACTATGAAGAAGAAGTGATCGAGAATGTATCATACAATTCTCTACTGACCCGAAGTCAGCTTCCATTGGTCCCAGATCAGTATTGGTCATCCTAGCATAGGGAGTATGGTAGTACATGATGCGTCCATTGGTAGTACTATGGTCCCTATCTTCATTCCCCTACTCATTGGCCAGATGAGATGTACTTCCCATGAGTCCCAGATTGCATGGGTAGGATGTCTTAGCAGGAGAAGGATGAACCACTCATCCTGCCTACATGTCGCTAAGGGGTATCATAGGGGAAGTTTGAACCACTCTCCTTGTACACAACAAACCACTAGGGGAAGGTTGGACTACTCACCCTATGGTTGCTCACTGCTCCAAGAGTACCCCAAGCCCCCTGAAGCTCCCAGAGCTCAATGTCCATCTCATACAAGACCCTCTTAAGAGGGTCTCTTCACGACTCCAAGTCGTTCTCAGAAGGCCAAGAATTTGACCTTCCCCAGGGACTTTGTTAGAATATTGACGACTTGCTCATCAGTCCCAATGTGATGTAGCCTTATTGCTCTTCGTTGTACCATATCCCAGATAAAGTGGTACCTGATATCTATATGCTTGGAGTGATCATGAAACACAAGATTCTCTGATAATCGGATCCCACTCTGGTTGTCGCAGAGTATCATGGTGGTATCCAACAGATGTCCAAACAGCTCACTAAAGAGCTTCCTCGACCAGATAGCTTCGCAAGAGGCCATACTAGCAGCTATGTATTCGGCCTCGGCGGTGCTCAAGGCAACTGATTTCTGCTTCTTGCTCATCTAGGATATCGAAGTAGAACCCAAAGAAACACAACATCCAGAAGTTCTCTTGCGATCCACCACACTGCCAGTCCAATCAACATCAAAATAACTATGCAGCCTCACATCTTCGACAGTGTATCTCAATCCATGAGTGATTGTGCCCCGAAGATATCTCAGAAGATTCTTGGTGGCAATCCAATGTATATGATGAGGCTCAACCATGTATTGGCTCAATGATTTAACTGCAAAATATATGTCCGGACGGGAGTTCACTAAGAACATCAATGCTACTATGAGTTAACGATATTCACAAGCATTTCCCAATTCAGGTCCAGCAGCACTACCACATAACTTCTTAAAATTAAGTTCCATTGGAGTAGTCACAGGCTTGCAGTCCACCATCCCAAATATTTCCAATATCTTCATAACATAATTTCCTTGAGATAGGAAAATTTCACCTGGATTTTGCTAGATCTCCAACCCTAGGAAGTAGTGCATCGGTCCTAGGTCCTTCATCTCAAATTCAGAAGCCAACTCCCTCTTACATTTGTGAATGAGAGGGTTTGCACTTGTCAGAAAGAGGCTGTCCACATAAAGTACCAGAATGAGAGCTTTATCATTTTCAACCTTAAAGCAAAGGTTCGGATCGACTTCACTTTTAGTGAATGCGAGCTTCATCAGATAGCTATCGATCCTCTCATACCAAGCCAGAGGTGCTTGCTTCAATCCATAGAGAGATTTCTTCAACTTGCATACATGAGATTTCTGATCATGAACCTCAAACCCCTCGGGTTGTTCCACATAGACTTCCTCTTTGGTTGAACCATGCAAGAAAGTGGTCTTGACATCCATCTGATGTAGGTTCCATCCTTGCGAGGCAGCAAGGGCTATGTTTGAGCGAATGGTGGTGTATCAGGCAACAGGTGCAAATATCGCATCGTAATCTACACCTTCCTTTTGAGAGAAGCCTTGAGCAACAAAGCGAGCCTTGAACTTTTGTGCACTTCCATTAGCTTCATGCTTGATTTTGTAGAGCCACTTAGAGGTGACAACCGATTTATCCTGGGGTCTAGGGACCATATTCCAGACATCATTCTTCATAATTGACTTGTATTCTTCATTCATAGTATCCTTCCATACTTGATGCTCTACGACTTCTTTGAATGATGAAGGCTCATTTTGAATGATAGTGCTCATGGCAGTCAAATATCCTTGATACTTGTTCGGCTTCTTGCTTTCACAGAAAGTTCCCCTTCGTGCAATATGTCTCTTGGCATCTTCGAGAGTCTCCCTAAGCCATGAGGGTCTCTTCTTGGAGGAGAAAGGCTCATGAGGAGGAGGATCTATAGGATCCATAGGTTCATCAACATCAGGGATCGTTTCATCCTCCTTTTCACCCTGATTTCCGGTGTCAACTTCTTTGTCCTTCCTTAGGATAGAAAGGTTGTTGATCTTCTTGAGGGCCATATCTTCGTCGAAGTTGACATGATGACTTATCTCAACTTCCTTTTGACTAGCCACATAAATTCTATATCCCTTGGAATTTTCACTATAGCCCACAAAGATTCCTTTCTTCCTAGATGCACCCAATTTGCCTTTCTTCTCTTTCGACACATGAAATATACGGGACTTCCAAAAATTCTAAAATGAGAGACATCGAGTTTCTTACTAGTGAACATTTCTTCGGGAATCTTGGAGTCCAATGCTTGATGAGGTCATCGGTTTTGAACATATATGACGGTATTCGCAGCTTCAGCCCATGGAAACTTTGGAAAGCCTTGATCATGAAGCATGGCACGAACAACTTCTACAATAGAGTAATTCTTCCTTTCGGCCACACCATTATGCTCAGGAGTGTATGGCATTGTAGTCTCCCTCTTAATGCCTGCTTCTTTGCAATAATGTTGGAATTCATTAGATTCGTACTCGGTTCCATTATCAATCCTCAATATCTTGATTTTCTTATTGGATTGGTTTTCGATCAAGGCTTTGAAGTCTCTGAACTTTCATCCTTCTTCTTCAAGAAGTAGATCCAGGTCTTGCGAGAATAATCATCTGTAAAGGTGAGATAATACAAGTATTCTCCCAAAGAGTTCACGGGCATCATACCAGATATGTCAGAGTGGTTCAATTGCAATATGTCTGTGGTCTTGCTATTACTTGAGGGGAATGGTCCCCTTGTAAGTTTTCCTTCGGGACATCCCGGAGATACACCTTCATGCTGTACTTTGAACTCGGGCATACCGGTCACCATCTGTCTCACATTTGGTAGGGCCTTATAATGAAGATGGGCGAAACTCCGGTGCCATAGTTCAGATTGGAGAGATGTGTTGCAAGACATGGTTCCCAATGGACTTCCTCCAACTTGATACAAAGTGTCAACACTAAACCCAAGAGTAAAATCATCTTTAAAATTTCTTTTCCAAACATGTATCTTTCCATCGATGAATGCCACCTTGTGTTGAAGTTTCTAAGTTTACTTAGTTGGAAACCCTCCATGCACTCTATCTGATTTATTCTTACCTACTTGTTATTTTACTTAACAAGTTATTTACAATGTAAATACTGAAAATAAACACTAGTGCATGCTCAACATATTACAGATTAGCAACTAAAGGAAACAGAAACAATCACACCATATGACACCATTATTTTTTGGACTAATGTCCCCTGGAAAACCCAATGTGGGAAAACTGGTGCAGCGATTTGAGGGTTTTCTTATTAAGCAATATTAGAATACAATCTGGGTTCCGAAACTGGCCTACCCAGCAGAGAATTTCCTTGGCAGTAATACCTCTCAGTTTCTGACAAATCCCCTGTGTTGAAACCTCGGATAATCCTTCCGGCAACTCCTCAACACCAATCTGCCCCAGAAACCCCAACATCAGCCTCTCTTTGGACTGCGTCAGCCCCTCTTTGCCTAGTGTTGGCCCTACATCACCCCGGTTGGGTCTGCATCAACGTTAGGAGGCCCTACTTCAGCCCTCTGGCCCTCTGTGTCACTAATGCTGGCCTCTTTGAGGCTTTGCGCGGCTCCTGACAACGTCTGCATGGTCCTGCATGAGCCCTGTCTGGCTCTGCGTCACTCTCCCCGGCCACTGCGCTGCTCTCATGACACTCTCTCTGCCTCTCTGTCTCTCTGTATTCAATGCCCCTCTGCTGGAACTCCTGATCACTAATTCTATCTCTCTTAGCAAACTCCGCTCTAGAGAATAGAATGACAAATCACTCTGGTGTGTTCTCCAAGTGACCCTCAAGCCTCTTCTTATACTTTTCTTGTTGACATATCAATAACCGAGATTAATTCCCTAATCAACGACTAAGATTAGATCTGGTTCGATCCATGTCTTTTGGACCATTCTAACACAATGTCATATTAATTCCCATTAATATTTTATTTTCCCTAAGTTTCGACTTAATGACTCCATTAAAAATATTAATTATTTTAATATCTCCTGAACTGTTTAGAATCTGCCCAAACCCTTTTTGGGTATTGGAGATTTCATGTGCCCCAACCTCTCCACCGAATTTCATGGCTAGAGCACATCCGATGCTACCCCAAATCAACACCTTGAATCCTTTGTCCTCCATGGCTTAAATGGACAACAGGTTCTTCTTGAGATTAGGTACATATAGTACTTCTTGCAAATGAATAGTGTTACCTTGATTCAATTGAAGGGTAACATTCCCTACTCCCTCGACGGGATAGGTGGCATCGCCTCCAAGAATGATCTCCAAGTTTGTCTTAGAGAGGGTTTCCTTGTATCCGGTGAAGTGCCTTGAGGCACCACTATCAATCAGCCAATTTCCCAAAGTATCCGGAGGAGAGGCAGTGGAGACGACCGATATAAGATAGTACCTTTTTTTCTTATTGTTAACAACTTTTGATTCTTCATACCTGGAGTTCCTTGATTTCTTGGAGGGTCGACCATTTCCTTGATGTCCCACATTCTTTTTTCCTTTGCCAATGGACCTGCCATTCCTTTGATCGTTGTTGTTGAAGTTGCCCTTGGAATGATTGTGATCATCATCATGTGATGTGTCCCTTCTATTTGGACACTCCCTTGCATAGTGGCCAAACTTATTGCAAACAAAGCACGTGCCCTTCCTTCCTCCCTTAGATCCACGCTTTCCATGAAAATGTCCTTTAAACCCTGCGTTATTTCTCCTTTTGGCATGAGCAGAGAATGCAATGGGGTTGCTTCTATTAGAAGGCATTTCTTGCTGCACCATTTTTGTTTATTATTGAATGCATCTTGACATCAATTCTTCAAACCTTTGAACTCGATCATTATTGAGGATGGTGGTTCTAAATAGATACCAGTCAGGTGGGAGTCCTCCAGCAGCGGTGATAGTAAGTTCCCTGTCAGGATGACTTCTCTAATCGACAGTAGACTATTTCTTGATCTCAGTAATCCTCAAGAAATAGGATTGAATATCCTCATCCTTGCCCTTCTTAATATCCTTCAACTTATTCTTGAGAAATAGAATTTGATTAGCATTACTAACCTTGAACATGCCGACCAACCTGTCGTAGATCTCCTTGGAGGTCTTCAATTTAGAAATATAGGCCACCAAATGCTTGTCAATTGAATCCCTAATAATCTTCTTCGCTTTGACTTCAGCCCTATTGTACTTGGTTTTTGCAACAACTAGTGCATTTGAAGGAGGCTCATGGATTTTACCCTGCACATAATCCATCACTTCTTTTTCTTCCAAGGTGAAATCAAGAGACATCTCCCATCCATGATAGTTAGATTTATCGTGGAGGTTGTTTTCAACCGGGAAGTAGGATGAGGAACCCATTGGGCCTTTTGTCCTTGTCCAACTTTCTTTGATGATTTCTCTTTCACTCTTGCTTGGGCTTTGTCTTCACCTCAGCTCTGATACCATGTTAATTTTAGGCAACAATGGTTGTTCTATGCTTTAGAGAAAATTTACTTCAATTTCTTTTTTAGCCCAGTATCAATATTCCGATTAGCAATCACATCAACATGATAGTAAAATGTAGATAGAACATAAACATAAACAGTAGAAGACATGCCAAGACAAGACACAAGATGTGGCACCAACGAGGGACAAACCCCAATGTGGGGAAACCCTTGATCAAATCTTCTTTTAGTCTTGAATAGTTCAGTAGAGAGCGATAGTGCAATTTACAAATCTGATAATTTATAACAACAACAAATGAGCCCTTACTAGAAAAGTCAACACTGGTCAACAAGGCAGATTTGACGATCAACTAATTGGTCAACTTTAGTCAACTCTGACCTCCAAATAGCAAGATGAATTAGCCCTCAAAAGAACGCAAAAACAAGCAAGTCACAATCTGGTCAAACAACCCACTTGTGGTTAGCCCTTGCTGTAGTCAACGCTGGTCAAAGTCGACGTTTAGCCTCAATTTTTGTGCCTTGAAATGAGGCTTGCCCAAACAAAGGTAGCCATTAGAAAAACATAGTCAAAGGACGTTAATGCTTGGTCAAATTGTCTAGAAATTCACTCTCTTGAAATTTCGACCTCCTGAAATTTTGTTCTCCTGAAATTTCGGACGTGTGGAGAGATAGAGGCCCAAAAATCCGTACACAATCAATGAGGAGAGAGAGGCCCAAAGATCCGTACCCAATCAATGAGGAGAGAGAGAGGTGTGAAGATGAGTGTGTCCAAATGAGGCTAAGGCATCATGTATTTATAGCAAACGTTGAGGATGATTATGTGACTGTTGGGCTTCTGAGCCTACATAAGTTCGCTAGCCGACCTTGACAATTTGACCATAATCAAAATAAATTCATAACTTCATTTGTACATGTCGGAATTAGATGATCTTGAGACCAATCCTACACCTCTCGGAGAGAGCAATCCAAGAAAAATATCAGCTGTCATAAATAAGATCACCCATGTGGAGTTTGGCCCTAGTTGCCAATTTTAACACTTGAAAAATTAACAAGGGGCACTATTTGGGAGACTTGGATTGAAGTAATGTGTCAATGATGTTCCATACTCACCACTTTTCGTCATTTTATAGATTTCATCTCTCTGCTTCAGTGTTAAGGTCATTGGTTCTTTGGGATTGGCACCTTCTAATCCTCATCCTTGAGTTTGTGTTGGAAACTTTACCTTGGAGGTTGATACAACAAAAACATTGTTACAAGCATAAAATGGAAAAATAAAAATAAATGATAAAATGCAAAATATGGTTGGAAATTAATTAGTGCATGGGAAAAAACCTATTTTGAGCTCTACCCTTGTGATTAACCGTCACCCAATTCCTTGAGCACTTGATGTTACATCACATAATAACAATGTTCCACCATTACTCCGGTGCGGGGAGACGCACAGGGGGGACATGTGGGAGTACCCTCAAATTTTAGGGAAATTTCGGGGGTGCGGTGAGATGTCGAGGTATATATATATATATATAATTCAAGTTCATATTCATTGTTCACTGTTCAATAATGAAAGCATAAAAATATTAAATAGACAATTGAATCATTGATCCATCCCAATCATTCATTTTGATACATACATCATTCATATGACATACCTAAGCCTTATTATTGAATTATTCATACATACCATGAGATTCGATAAAAAAAAATAAAAATCAATAATGAAATATTCAAATACATTGATCCATATCATTCTTCATTCTAGAATCATTTTTGATTTTTGATTTTTTAATTTTTAATTTCGGTTTTATTAGACAAATTTAAAGGGGGACGCCTAGAAGCACCCTTTTTGATGGGGGATGCCCAGATGCACCCTTTTTGGGGAGTCTAAACTCCCACACTGGGGAAACGCACCCCCTTGCGTTTCCCCGAGACTCCCCAAAAAGGGTGCGTGGGGAAATGCACTCCCAAGAGACTCCTTGTCCCAGGTGCGACGGGTGCGTGCACCCGACCCTCGGGGACGCGTCCCTGTGGAACACTGCTTAATAAAGGAACTCTTGCATGTTCCAAACTTGGTGAAGGAGAAATTGACCGATCATTTAGGTGCAAATAAATGCTAATTCATTAAAAGCAAGCTTAGGCTCCTAAATTATGCTACCAATCAAAGAATTGTCAAAAAGAAGTAAAAGGTGCACCAAAGGGGAGGAAAAAATAGGCCGAGGAAAAGGGTAAATTATGCCTCCACGATTGCACCCTCCTTACTGTTGATTTGTGTAGCTTGGGAGGTACTCCAAGCTGTAGGGTTCGGGGTTTGGAGGGCAAAGTGTCACAAGAGTTACTTGTGGCCTTGGGACCCAAGTATGGGGTTTTGCACCAAATCATGTTTTGGGCATTTCCATGAGCACATTTCTAAATGTGATGGCATGAGACGATGAGGGCGGAAAAAAGAATCCAATGCTTTGAGAATTGTTGAATTCCAAGTCGTAGAAGTGGAGATAAGAATTTTTGAAGATTAATTATGGGGTTTACACGTGTGTCAAAGGTCGGCTTGGTGTAAAGATGACATTTGACAGTTGTGGAAGCCCTAATGCGACATTGAAGACGCCCTCCTTTATGTGTATATATAGGTGTTGTGGAACTCTTTTGCTCATCCAAAAGTGCAACACATAACCTTGGATAACAACTCATGGAAGAGAGGGATATCTCTGCTTTGAGGCCGCAACAAGAGAGGCTAGGGTAGCGAAGGTTGGAAGTTTGTTTCAAGGGTTGAACAAGCGTCCGAAGGCTATTGTAGGAGGTAGAGTATGCTTGTAGGTAGGCTGAGGCTTTAAGGGTTGAACATAGGTCTGTTTGAAGGCTAACAAATGGGCTGTTACATTGTTTGAAGGGTGCCGTGAGCAACAATAGTGCTGTGTGGTAGGCTGCAGGATATACCACTACAACAAGGCTAGTGTGGGTAGTTTTGAGGGCTGTTTTGTGTCCTTGCCTTGAGCGTGGAGGAGGAGCATCTCTCCTTGTCTAGGTTGCAGATTTTGGAGGGCTGTTGAAGAACTGTTGAGAGGAGTTTGTGAAAATTTCATCTGTTGCAATAACTGAAAAATATTCTTCTAATTGTCGAATAAATTATGCAGTTTATTTGCTACGACAAATATCGAATAAGTTTACTATTGCAACTTTCACAATAAATTACTGCGGAAAATAAAATGCTGGAAATAGAAAAATTCTAGCACACAGAGAATATCAACATAGTGATTTTTGGACAATTGTCCCCGGAAAAACCCAATCTGGGAAAACCGATGCGGAAAATGAAAGTTTTCTTGTTAATTTTCAGCAACAAATTTGGGTACAAAAATTCTAGCAATCTAGACAGAGAAAAATACTGAGAGAAATTTTATAAGAAATTTCTCACTTTGCACAACAACTTCCTGACCAGGAGATGGACCCTCTAACGATATGCTGGTGCCTTTGCGTTACTCTCTGCACAATGCTCTTGTAGAATACGCTCTCCCTCACACTGCCTCTTCCTGAATTTGGAAATCTGCCTGCCGGACTTCTGCTGCTACTCTCTCTCTCTCTCTCACCTGCTACTCACCCTCTGGCTCTATCTCCTATGCTGAATCACAACCACTGAGAAAATCGATCTGACTTGGCAACTGAGTAACTACACTGGTGTATTCTCCATCTACCCATCGACTTCTTCTTATAATCCTCTGTTGGAGCACCAACAACCAAGATTAAAACATAATCGATGGCGTAGATTATTTCCCTGTTGATCCGAGTGAGTTTCTAGAACATTCACACCATGACTTAATTAATTCTGATTAATTAGTCATATTCCCTAAGTTTAGACCTAGGAAATATTAAAAAAACAACTAATAATCTAATTAAGTCATCCCTAGGTGGAATTTCCAGAAACGATTTATGGGTTTTGGAGATCTCATGTTTTCTAGCCTTTCCCCAAAATTTTGTGGCTAGAACACATCCGATGCTACAAAAAATAACACCCCCTCTTAGCGAGGAATGTGTTCTAGTGCTGCTGCCCCTTGTCGCATCGCCCTGTCTCTATATCATCTCTTGTCATGCTATTGATGTTTGACTGCGTCTACCCACCAACTACTGCGTAACTTTGATATACGCTGCATCTGTGCTGCTGCTGACCTTATTGAACTGCTGCCAACTCTGCATCTGCACTGCAACTCCCTTTCTTTTGTTGCTGCTGCTGCAACTGCAACATCTGCAATTGAGAATCATCTGAGATACCCAGTATCTACTACTGAAACGGGTTCTCCACCATACCCATCTATTCCCTATACTGGATGAACTTAGCTCTCGCTAGAGCTTTTGTGAGTATGTCTGCTACCTGATCTCCTGTGGGAACATACTGCCGCTAGATAGCCCCATGCTATACACATTCTCTGATGAAATGACATCTGATATCTATGTGCTTCGACCTGTCATGAAACACTGGATTCTCAGAGAGTTTTATGCAACTCTGGTTATCATAGTATAAACTGGTTGCTCCCATCGTCTGCTTGAACAGAGTCACGAGCAACTTCCTAAGCCAAATAGCTTCGCATATAGCTGTGCTAGCTACGATATATTCTGCTTCTGCTGAGCTCATTGCTACTGAATTCTACTTCCTTCTACACCAAGAAACCATCCTTGATCCAATGTTGATGCTGTACCCGAAGGTTCTTTTCTTGTCCACTGCACTGCCTGCCCAATCTGCATCTGTGAATCCACATACTCTGACATCATCTCCTCAAGTATATTTGAATCCATACCCAACTGTGTTGCACACATACCTCAGAATGTGTCTTGTTGCTACCTAGTGTACCCTTTTCAGCTCAACCATGAACTGGCTAAAGGTATTGACAATGAAACAAATTTATGGCCTAGTGTTCACCAGATACATGAGAGACCCAATGAGCTGATTATACAAGGTGGGGTCGACTTCCTTATCCCCTGATGCATCTATCTTCTTCCAATTGGTGATTATGGGCGTAGTTGTGGGCCGGCAATCTTGCATTTTGAACCTCTTCAGAATATCAGTAGCATATTTTTCTTGCCCAAGGAAGATCTCCCCATTCTTTGCCAAACTTCCAATCCTTCAAGACAGTGCATCAACTCCATATCCTTCATGTCGAATTCTGTTGCAAGGTTCCTCTTGCAGTCTTTTATGAGCCCTGATGATGATGTCAAAAAGAGATCATCCACATACTGAACGAGAATGAGTGGCTTTCCCTCTACCATCAAATAGTAGAGGTTGGGATCTGCATCATTCTTGACGAATCCCAACTACTGCAAGTAACTGTCAATCCCGACCATACCACACCTTGGGTGCATGCTTGAGCCCGTATAGGGCTTTGTTCAACCTGCACACATGAGTGTGCTTCTCATGAGTTTCAAAGCCTTCAGGTTGTTCTATATAAATCTCTTATTCTATCACCCCATTCAAGAATGCTGTCTTGACGTCCATCTGGTGAATCTCCCATCCCATTTGCGCTGTTAGGGATATAATAAATTTGATAAAGCTATATCTGGCGACTGGGGTGAAGGTCTCCTCGTAGTCTATTCCTTCTTTCTGTGCATATCTCTTTGCCAGGAAGCTAGCCTTGTACTTCTCTACACTGCCATCTGCAATGTACTTGATCTTGTAGATCCATTTGGAACCAACAACTGATCTGTTTTCTGGCCTTGACATTACCTCCCAAACATCATTTGTCATGGTAGAACTATACTCTTCTACCATGGCATCCACCCACACTTGATGTTGTACGGTTTCCTGAAAGTTGGAGGGTTCTGCAACTTGAGCTACCAAGGCTTGATATCTCTCAGGCTGCTTGGTCTGTCTCTTGTCCGTGCTAGAAGTTCCAATAAACTCCTCTACATCTCTCAATGTCTAGCGAACTTCCCTATTGGGTCTACCACTAGTGGTGGGAGGTTCAATAAGTTCTTCCTCCTGTTCCTGCTACTCCTTTTGCTGAGAACTCCCCGGATCTCCTACCCCCAGGAAATACTGGTACTAGTAACTGTACTTGATCCCTATGACTGTCCTCCTACTGTTCCCACTAGCTGCCCCTGTTGTTGGACTAACGAAACTTTTGTTGATTGTTTTTAATCATCTGCAGGCATCTCTCGAGATCTCCTAAAAGCTCCATCTTCCATGAAATTTACATCTCATCTCACTACAATATTCCTACTGCTAGGAATGTAGATCCTGTATGCCTTTGAGGTGTCGCTATACTCGATGGGGAACCCCTTCTCTGCAGTTTGATCCAATTTACTGTGTTTTTCATCTGGAACGTGGTAGTAAGCTACACTCCCAAAAATCCTCAAGTGACTTACTTCAGGCTTCTTTCCTGTGAAGACTCCCGCTGGCGTTTTCTTCCCAATGCTCTATGAGGAGTTATTTTCTGAATGTACACTGTTGTGTTACATGCCTTTGCCCATAGAAATCTGGGCAGTTCCTGATGATACAACATAGCCTTTACAACCCCAATTATTGTTCTGTTTTTCGGCTCCTCTACTCCATTCTGGTGAAGGTTATATGGAGCTATCCATTCTCTTTTGATGCCTGCCTTCGCGCATAAATGTTTGAAATTTTAATCAATGTATTCTCCACCATTATCTTAGCGAAGCACCATGATCTTCTTCCTTGTCGCGTTCTCTACGAGTGCCTTAATCTCTTTGAACCGATCAAAGACCTCATCTTTGGTCTTTAAGAAATAGAACCAAGTCTTTCTGGAATGGTCATCAATAAAGGTGACGAAGTATTCACCACCACTAAGAGGTCTAGTGGATGTATGGCCACAAACATATGAGTTTATCAGTCCTAACACGCCATTTGCTCTGCTATCACTTCTCGGGAATGTTGCCTTCACGTACTTTCCAAGTACGCATCCTTTGCATGCATCATCGTGCTCTGTACTGAGAACTGGAACTCTTGTTATAGTTTCTCTGAGCATTTTGAGTGCTCCATGGTGTAAATATCCCATCCTCCTGTGCCACAATTTGTTCAAATCCTTTCCACTGCTACTGTCACTGCTTATTAATGCCATTGGAGAATCGAGCTGCAACCTGTATAGGTTGTTGCTTCGAGCTCCAATTTGTTTCACCTTCTTCCAGCTTGAGTGTTTGACATACATTTTCTTCCCTACGAAGTGTATGTCATACCCCTTATCTTGCAACCGGGGCACTGAAATTAGGTTCATACCCAATCTAGGCACATGCAATACATTATAGTGGTGGTGCTGGCTCTTGACTGCCTTTGAAACTCTATGGCGCCTCTCCCTACAGAAGTACATTTAATTTTGTTGCCCATAGTGATTTGGAAGTCCATCTGCTCTTCTTGATAACTTGAGAAATATTCTCTAACTCCTATCATAGGCGCTGAAGCTCCACTATCTATATACCTGACAACAGGTGAAGCTAATCCTGATAGGCAAGCAAATTCATCCTCCAACCTGGAAGATAAATTTGAATCATCTTGATTGTTAATTCTGTCCATAATTTTCTTGTACTATTTCTCTTTCCTCTCGACGCTGAGTTTGCTTAGCAAACTGCTGCAAAAATCATTGCATTTGGCTAGAGATCCACTCTGCAAAAATTATGGGGTTGCTCCCTTTGCCTCTGGACTTTCTTGATCTGGAGAAATCAAGTTTTCTTGTCGTTCTCTCAGAAAAACTGATATTCCTCAAGAATTACGGCGTCTTGGCCAAGAGACTATGTTGCCCTTTGCGGATTCGAATTGCTTCTTACGCTGAGCAATGAACCTCTTCCTTTCTCTGCTACTGAGCTCTTCCACTGTTCATATCTACTCTGATACCATTTGAAAATTTCATCTATTGCAATAGCTGAAAAATATTCTTCTAATTGTCAAATAAATTATGCACTTTATTTGCTACGACAAATATCAAATAAGTTTACTACTGCAATTTTCACAATAAATTATTGCGGAAAATAAAATGCTGGAAATAGAGAAATTCTAGCACACACATAGAAAGTATTAACACAGTTATTTTTATACAATTGTCCCTAGAAAAAGCCCTGTTGATTTTTGTAGCATTGAATGTGTTCTAGCCAGGAAATTTTGTGGAGAGGCTAGAATACAAGTATTCTCCAAAACCCATAAATCATTTATGTAAATTCCACCCAGAGACGATTTAATTAAAATAATTAATCTTTTTTTAATGGGACCTAAGTCCAAACTTAGGAAGATTGATTAATTAAAGGGTATTAATTAACTCATGGTGAGAATCTTCTAGAAGAAAAATGGATCAAGTTCTACTTTATCTTAGCCATCGATTATGTTTTATTCTTGGCCGTTGATGTCTCTACAAGAGATTATAAGAAATTCGACGGGGGTTGGAGAATACACTTGAGAGACAAGGAATTCGATTTTGTTGGGAAATGAAACTCTAGAGTAGCAACAGTTAGTTGCTGGAGGTGATTTAGTGAAGTCGAAGCAGTGAGAGAGAGGCAGAGATAGTAAGGCCGGAAGGAAGTTTTTCTAGTCTGGTGAGTGCATAGTAGAGAGGCAATGAGTGCCACAGAAGCAGCATAGAGCAGACAGGAAGCGCACAACTTTAGACGAAGATCCGTATTTTGTTGAGGAGAAGTCGAAATTTAGTGCCAGAAGTTGGAGTGGGGGCCTGGAGGCCAAGAGGATCGATTTTCCTAATAACAACTGATCAATTAGCGAGAGAGACGCTGGTCCGAGTTGTGGCACGCAGATCTGCGTAGGTTGTCACAGAAGTAGCAAGGGGCAACTCATCTTGAGCCAAGGTCAATGTCAGATCATCGGTGGGAGTGAGATTTTTCTTACTAGATCTCCTATCAGTTATTTCTCTCTATGGAAAGCTAGATTTGAGCTTCCATAGATTTGTACTCAGATTTACTACTGCATAATAAATAAAAACCCTTAGCTGTTGCACTAGTATTCCCAAGTTGGGTTTTTTTGGGGACATTGGTCCAAAAATAACAGTGTTATGTGTGTGTGCGATTCTATTCTTCCAACATTATTTTTCTTCTGCGGTATTGTATTTGTAAAGGCTGCAGTGTATTAGTTTCGATATTTACCGTAGCATGCAGTGAATAATTTGTTCAAGTTATTTAACAGATAAAAGAATCTTAATTAGTTGTGGCAGTAGAATTCGGGGCTTCCGAATTCTCACATGGTATCAGAGCACAAATTGTAAGCCGAAGAGCTCAGTAGCAGAAGGAAGGAGGAATTTCGAGTCTCTGCAGAGACAACAATTCGAAACCCTCGAGGCAGCGTAGTCCTTGGGCCAGGAATGTCAATTTTTGAAGAAAATTTATTTCTCTGAGAGAGTCGGCAGAGAAATTAGATTTTCCAGATCAAAGCTTAACGGAGGCAGAGGGAGATGCAGTATTTTCCTTGAAGACCAGATCTGCAGCTGGGACACAGTTATTTTGCACCAGTTTGCTAGTGCAAAATAGCGTCAGGAGGAAGGGAGAACACAGTGAGGGAATTCTTTTTTCAAGGGACTTCTAGCCCAGAAGTTCAAATTTTCCTAGCAGAGCAACAATAGTTGTAAGCTGATTTGACCACTCCAGTAGGAAGTGCGAAAAGCCAGACATCAGCTGTGCAGGGAAGAAGACGAGGAATTCGACAATTTTGCAGAGATGGCATCAGCAACGCTGAGAGATTAGGATCGATTGGAGGGAGCCAACAACTATGTGATCTGGAATGTAAGAATTTCCTGTCTTCTAGATGAGTACGATCTCAAAGCTTATATTTATGGCATGGTAGCTGTACCTACAAATGTAGATTCGCTTATGGCCTACAAGAAGGACATGGCGAAGGCAAAGAGGCTGATTCTCGATGGAGTTCAAGATCATGTGGTGTCTCACATAGCTGGCAAAGATATTGCCCGATAGATGTGGGAGGCACTTGCTACACTATATGACGGATCTTCTGAGTAGTAGAAGATGTATCTTGAGGAGAATCTGACATGCACGAGGATGCAGAAAGGGAAGCGCATAGACCCATTCCTTACTAGGCTTCAGGATATCCGAGATCAGCGGTTTGTAGTAGGGTCAGCGCCTCAGCATATCGAGTTGGTTTTGTTTGCTCTAAACAACATTTCCGAAGAGTGGCAAGTCTTCATCCGGAGTATTCTGGGCCAAGAAAAGTTGCCAGGCTGGGATCATACGTGGGCTGATCTGCAGCAGGAAGAGATGAGGTGAGATTTGGTGACGACCACCATCACTAGCAGCAACAACAGTAGGGGACGAAGAAAGTAAAGGAAGAGGAAGATGTGGCCCTCACATCAAAGGGCCAACAAGAACAACAAAGGAGGAAGAAGGACATTTCTAAGATGAAATGCTTCATATGTGGTGAGCTTGGCCACTACAACACTCAATGTCTTCTCAAAAAGAAGGACAAGGAGGAGAAGTAGGATTAGTAGGCTGCATCTGCGAAGATTGACAGGCTGTCCTTCAGATTGGAGGAAGAGTTTGACATGATCACTGATATACCTCCAGGAGTGAGGTGGGGTGATTTGGTTTTGTAGCCCCAAAGAGTTACAAGATGGGCAAGATTCTTGAGGTGGTCCACCTCATGAATCAATACCTTGCTACGGGAGCCCAAAAACATGTAGTAGCAGGATGGACCAGTGGCAGTTGATGCAATCAGATGCCAGAGTGACAGATGTGTAGCTAGTAGCGTTCAGATATTGGGCAACACAGTGCGGAGTTGGCAGGAGTGTAGATGGCATAGAGTAGAATCAACAACAACGCAGAGGCTTCTGTGGCAACGCATAGTCTAGCAACAGTTAGGACTCAGGTGACAGATGCATCATACTGACCACAATTGGTTTAGTATTTTAGATGCTTTTCTGTTAGAGTTGTTGTAGTAGCAGCAGAGGGAGAGCTATTTGTAGTGCAGATGCATTGTTGGCAGTAGTTTCGCTGCAGCACGGATGCAGCGTTTATCAGAGTTGCGTAGTAGTTAGTGGGCAGCAACAGCCAGGCATCAACAACATAACAAGAGGTGGTGCAAAGACAGGGTGTTGTTTCAGTGGGTTGCAAAGCTAGAATAGATTCCTCGCTAAGAGAGAGTGTTGATTTTTGTAGCCTCGGATGTGTTCTATTCACAAAACTTTGTGGAGAGGCTAGAATACATGTATTCTCCAAAACCCATAATTCGTTTATGGAAATTACACGTAGAGACGACTTAATTAAAATAATTAATCCTATTTTTAATAGGAACTAAGTCCAAACTTAGGAAAATTGATTAGTTAAGTCACGGTGAGAATCTTCTAGAAGAAGATATGGATCGAGTTCTAGTTAATGTTAGCCATCGATTATGTTTTAATCTTGGCCGTTGATGTCTCAACGAGAGATTATAGGAAGAATTTCGATGAGGGTTGAAGAATACACTTGAGAGACAAGGAATTTGATTTTGTTGAGAAATTGAACTCCAGAGTAGTAGCAGTCAGTTGTCGAAGGTGATTCAGTGAAGTCGAAGCAATGAGAGAGAGGCATGGATAGTAACGCCGGAAGGAAGTTTCTCTAGTCTGGTTAGTGCATGGCAGAGAGGCAGGGAGTGCCACAGAGAGGCAACGAAGAGCTTTAGAGGGAGATGTGTATTTCGCTGAGGAGAAGTCAAAATTCAGTACCAGAAGCCGGAGTGAGAGCCCAGAGGCCAGGAGCACTGATTTTCTAGATAACGGCTGATCAGTTAGCAAGAGAAATAATGGTCTGAGTTGTGGGACGCAAATCTGCGTAGGCTAACGTAGAGGCAACACAAAGGTAGCAAGGGGCAACTCATCTTGAGCCAAGATCAGTGTCGGATCACCGGTCAGAGTGAAATTTTTCTCACTAGATCTCCTCTCAGTTATTTCTATGTATGGAAAGTTAGATTTGAGCTTCCATAGATTTGTACTTAGATTTACTACTGCATAATAATAAAACCCTGCGCTACTGCACCAGTTTTCCCTAGTTGGGTTTTTTTGGGGACATTGGTCCAAAAATAACAATGTTATTTTTGTGTGTGATTCTATTCCTCCGACATTATTTTTCTTTCGCAGTATTGTATTTGTGAAGGCTACAGTATATTAGTTTCTATATTTATCATAGAATTCTGTAAATAATTTGTTCAAGTTATTTAACAAATAGAAGAAACTTAATCAGTGGTTGAATTAGGATTCGAGGTTTCCGAATTCTCATAAACTCAATTTGGGAAAACCGGTGCCGCAGATGAGGGTTTTCTTATTAATTTTCAGCAACAAATATGAGTACACGAATTCTAGCAATCTAGACAGAGAAAAATACTGAGAGATTTTATAAAAGATTTCTCTCTCCACAACAACTTCTTGACCAAGAGATGGGCCCTTTGCCCATATGCTAGTGCCTCTGTGTCATTCTCTATGTAGTGGCTGCTCAGTGCTCTTGTGGAATACACTCTCCTTGACGCTGCCTCTTCCTGAATTCAGAGATTTGCCTTCCAGACTCTTGCTGCTACCCTCTCTATCCCCTGCTACTCACCCTCTGGCTCTATCTCCTCTACTGAATTACAACCACTGAGAAAATCGATCTTCCTCGACAACTGAGTAACTGCACTGGTGTGTTCTCCATCTACCCATTGACTTCTTATAATCTTTTGTTGGAGCACCAACAACCAAGATTAAAACATAATCGATGGCCCAAATTATTTCCCTGTCGATCTGAGTGAGTTTCTAGAACATTCACACCATGACTTAATTAATTCTGATTAATTAGTCATATTCCCTAAGTTTAGACTTCGGAAATATGTAAAAAACGACTAATAATCTAATTAAGTCCTCTCTAGGTGGAATTTCCAGACACGATTTCTGGGTTTTGGAGATCTCATGTATTTTAGCCTCTCCACAAAATTTCGTGGCTAGAACACATCCGATGCTAGAAAAACTAACAGAGTTTAGGGTTGTAGCGGTGTGCCAAGGTGCCCTAACTAGAACAGTCAAGAACAACAAAGTGACAAGCAGATTTGGAGCAACGTTAGATGTGCGTTGGGTCAAGGAAGTGACCTATTTGGATCAGTGTATTGCAGCCAGTGGAAGCCATATCTTGGAGTTGACTTGGGTGGCGAGAAGACTTCAATTAGGAGCATATTTAGCAGTGAAGAATTGGGCATCATTTGTCTGGTTGAGGGTAGCGTGTTGATAGCCCAAAGTAGCCCTAGACAAGCTATCTTGAAGTGACGAAGAGGAGCTGAAGGTTGGTTGAAGATTGGTGCCAAAGTGCAACATGTTGATGGACAAAGGTGATTGCCAACCTGGCAGATTGGAGCTCGGGATTAGGCCTACCTAGAGATTTGATTGGATCAACCCGTGTACATGCAGCAGAAGTGTCTTGCAGCAGTGTTAGGTGGCAGCCCACCTGGGGTCTCAATGTGTTGTCCTTTGAAGGACTAAGGGGCAGCTAATGAGGAGTACAAAAGCAAAGCACTGACATGACAAGATACACCATCGAGTCTGCGCAACATGTTTGTCATTGTATATTGTATACGATAGATTGTTGTATTATCCAGATTTGGTTTAATATAACAAAGATTAGGTTGTACATTATTGTAGTATATTTGTTAAAAATTGTGTATACTTGTGTACATGTGATTTTATATCTTTCCCTGCGCAAAGTAGTTCTTGTTGAGATTCTTGGTTTGGTAGCATCAAAGATTTTAAGATTCTAACCTAGACCCAAGATCGTGGAAATTTAACATGGTATTAGAGCGTGTCTGAGCCATTGTTTTAAGATCCGGCCAGCTCGGAACCGACTCGGCCGAGTTGGTCCAAGCCGGAAAAAAATTTCAACCCGACAGAAAATTCTGTTCAGTCGGCCGAGTTATGACTGACTCGACCAAGTTATAGCATGACTTGGCCGAGTCAGTCATAACTCGGCCGACTCGGTCAGATCCGTAACTACTCGGCCAGGTTAGTTTTCGCATCAGCATAGTGATTCTCTCTCTCAGATGGCATGGCACTTGTGTTTTTTGGATGGCACAGTACGATAACTTTGCATGGCTCAGTATGTTGATTTCGGATGGCACAATTTGTTGACTTTGGATGGCACTGTATATTAGCATCTCATAACAGACCTTCCCACATCACAGTTTTGACTCTTAAGAATTCATCTCTAGCTTTGTTTGGATATGGACCTCGCTCTTTGTTCTTTGTATGGCTATTGACTTCGCTCTTTTTTCTTAGTATGTCTATGGACCTCGCTCTCTGTTCTTCGTATGGCTATGGATATTGCTCTTATGGTTTGGGACTCTCTTATGGTTTGGCACTTTCTTATGATTTTGTACTTGCACTGTGGTACTTGGCATTACTATACATTTAGTGATGTTTGGCACAATGGTCATATTATACAGTCAGTTGTGTTTAGCATCATTGTTGTATTATACAGTCAGTTACATTTGGCACTTGGCTTTGCAATTGTATTATATGGTATCACAGTTATGTTGGCACTTAGCATCTCAATGATATTGGCATCTCAGTGTCTCAGTATGGTAGCTATATTGGCATCACAGTGATATACCATCTCAGTCATATGGTTGATCTTTGCAGTACATATCTTGGCTTACAATAGCATGGTTGACCTCTTCTATGTGTATGGTGGCATCACAGTGGTGTGTATGAAAGCACAGTTGCTTCATTAACATAACAGTGGTATGTTTGGCATTTCAGTTCAGTGATTTGTATGACATCATTACATTCCAACAACTATGACCATATTTATATATAGCAACCCTAACATCAAGCATGGAAGGTCATCAACGGCAGTATTGAGTAGAAGCATGAATGAAAATCTTTAAAATTATGTTTTTTTATAAAAAAAATATTTAATGTATTTTTTACAATGACCGAGTCATTGAAATTGAGCTGGTTGAGTCGATACCGAGTCGGAGTCGACCCTCGGTCGAGTCAGAGTCTGGGTTGGAGTTTTAAAACGTTGGTCTGAGCTACTTTGGAAGTCAGTGAATCAGAGTTGTTCATAGCGAAGTACAATTTAAGAGGGAGTTGGTCACATTGGAGGTGACAATGTCGAAGTTGCAGGTTGGTATCTAGTATGAGGACAGGTTGGAGGGGTTGTCCAATTATAGCCCTTGGAAGGAAAGAATCAAGTTGGTCTTGCAGGTCAATGGGATCTGGGAATTTGCCGAGAAAGCCATCAAGAAGCCAGTGGACCTAAAGGAGCTGGAAGTGTATGAGGATTTGGATATGAGGGCGAGATTTATCATCATAGATGTTGTGAAGGATGCCCTAATACCTCATTTGTCCGAAAGAACACCACACATGAGATGTGGATGGCTCTTCAAAATTTGTTCCAGAATAAGAACGAGAACCGAGTATTGGTATTGGAGGATAAGTTGAAGTCCACCAAGATGGTAAAAGGTGAAGACGTGACTTCATTTCTCACGAGATTGTCTCAGGCCAAAGATGAGCTTGTTGCTGTCGGTGTGACTATTTCAGATGGAGATATGGTGAGGATTGCTTTTAAAGGGTTCACTGAAGAATGGAAGCCCTTCATCAAAGGGATTGTTGCCAGAGAGAAGTTGCCAAATAGGAATAGGCTGTGGGATGACTTCATTCAGGGAGAGTTGCGAGACGAGGATCTTCATCCAAAGAAGAAGACTTTCGATGATGATGTGGCACTTGCAACACGAATGAAGGGTAAGTAGAAGAAGGACTTGAGTAAGGTCAAGTGTTTCAACTGTGGTGAGATGGGTCATTTTTCATCAAGATGTCCAGAAGGGGATGGCGAGAAGAAGAAAGGAAAGCAGGGTGCCGGTGTTGCCACTTGTGCTGAGATAGATGATCTCACCACGAGATTGGAGGAGGAGTACTTCGCTATGATCTCTCATTTCTCACAAGGTACTATTGATGAGAATGGATGGTATGTGGATAGTGATGCGTCGAAGCATATCACAGGGTCACAAGAAGTTTTTGAGATTCTAGTTGAATGGGACGCGAAGTTGCACGTGGTGTTGGGCGACAAGAGTCAGTTGGAGATCCAAGGATTGGGTGTTGTGTCATTCAGAATGGAGATAGGACGAGTGATGCGAGTCCAGGATGTACTGTTCATACCAGGACTCAGATATAGCGTAATTTCTGTCTCGATGATCGAGAGGAAGGGGTTTGAGGTTTTGTTCTAGGATGGGAGGGCAAGACTCAGGCCTAGAGGTTCTAGCTCCGTTGGTATCGTACTTGGAGTTAGAGAACATTGTCTATATAAGCTGACGGACAAGCCTATGGATCATGAGAAGCAAGTGGAGAAGGTGCAAGTTCTAGAGAAGCAAGGGCAGGTGCAGGCTTCGGAGGAGCAGGTACAGGTTCCTGAGAAGAAGGTCCAGGTTCGAGAGACTTAGAGGGAGTCAAGTTCGAGAGGGAGCTTGTGGGTTCAGAGGGAGACTTTGCAGCCCAAGAAGAGAGCGTGGTCAGTGGGGTGCAAGGGTGCTCCTACAATTGCCAAGAAGGAATCATGGAGAGATTGGAAAGCGATACAAGATAAGAAGAAGAAGTAGGGTGCTTCCAATAGTGACAATGACACTTTCAAGAGAGGCATAGTTCACAGAACAAGGATTTCTGCGATTGTGAACGCAAGAGTTGGGTGAGTGTTGCAAGTAGTGATGATGATAATGAGTTACTTCCTAGTCTTGGAAGTACCTTCCTCGCTAAGAGGGAGTGTTGATTTGTGTAGCTTGGGAGGTACTCCAAGCCCTATGGTTCTGGGTTTGGAGGGCAAAGCGCCACAAGAGTCACTTGTGGGCTTGGAACCGAAGTATGGGGTTTTGCACCAAATCACGTTTTGGGCATCATCTCCATGAACACATTTCTACATGTGATGGCATCAAACGATAAAGGGCGGTAAGGAGAATCCAAACGCTTTAAGAATCATCGAATTCCGAGTTTTAGAAGTGGAGATATGATTTTTTGAAGATTAATTATGGGGTTTACACATGTGTGTCAAGGTCAGCTTGGTGTAAAGATGACATATGATAGTTGTGGAAGCCCTAATGTGACGTTGAAGAAGCCCTCCTTTATGTGTATATATAGGAGGTGTTGTGGAACTCTTTTGCTCATCCAAAAGTGCAAGACATACCTTGGAGAAAAACTCGTGGAGGAGAGGGATATCTCTGTTTTGAGGCCGCAGCAAGAGAGGCTAGGCAGCGAAGGTTGGAGGTTTGTTTCAAGGGTTAAACAGGGGTCCGAAGGCTGTTGTAGGAGGTTGAGTATGCTTGCAGGTAGGCCGAGGCTTTAAGGGCTGAACACAGGTCTGTTTGAAGGTTAACAGATGCATTGTTACATTGTTTGAAGGGTGCTGTGAGCAGCAGTAGTACTGTGTGGTAGGCCGCAGGCCAAACCACTAGAACAAGGCTAGCGTGGGCAGTTTTGAGGGCTGTTTTGTGCCCTTGCCTTCAGCGTGGAGGAGGAGCATCTCTCCTTGTCTAGGCCGCAAATTTTGGAGGGTTGTTCAAGGACTGTTGAAAGGAGTTTAGTGCTGTAGCAATGTGCCAAAGTGCCATAAGTAGAAGAGTCAAGAACAACAAAGTGACAAGTAGATTTGGAGCAGCGTTAGATGTACGCTGGGTCAAGGAAGTGACCGATTTGGATAAGAGTATTGCAGCTTGTGGAAGCCGTGTATTGGAGTTGACTTGGGTGGCGAGAAGACTTCAATTAGGAGCAGATTTCACAGTTAAGAATTGGGCATCATTGGTCTGGTGGAGGGTAGCGTGTTGATAGCTGAAAGTAGCCCTAGACAAGCTATCTTGAAGTGACGAAGAGGAGTTGAAGGTTGGGTGAAGATTGGTTCCAAAGTGCAGCACCTTGATGGACAAAGTTGATTGCTAGCTTGGCAGATTGGAGCTCGGGATTAGGCGTACCCGGAGATTTGATTGGATCAGCTCATGTACATGCAACATAGGTGACTTGTAGCAGTGTTAGGTGGCAGCCCTCTTGGAGTCTCAATGTGTTGTCCTTTGAAGGACTAAGGGGCAGCTAGTGAGTAGTACAGAAGCGAAGCATCGATAGGACAAGATGTGACATCGAGTCTGCGCAGCGTGTTTGTCATTGTTTCTTATATACCATAGACTGTTGTATTACTTAGATTTGGTTTAAGATAACGAAGGTTGGGTTGTACATGATTGTATAATATTTGTTAAAAATTGTGTATACTTGTGTACATGTGATTTACTGCTTTATATTTTCTTCTGTGCAAAGTAGTTATTGTTGAGATTCTTGGTTTGGTAGCATCAGAGATTTTAATATTCTAACCTAGACCCAAGATCGTGGAAATTCAACACTTACATCTATGCACTTAGGATTATGGACCTCCATCAGTTAGATCCGCGACCATGACACCTTGCCCTGCATTTCTTCACGTCCATTGTCACTATTATGACAAGCACCTATGCATTGAAAGGTTGACCTAGGACCTGTCACCTAACAAAAGTAGGGAGCACTTTTATGGGACTTGGTCTAGTTAGATATTTGAAGGTGATATTAGTTTGAAATGTTATTAAGGCCTTAACAATTAAGTGTGGTCCACTATGATGCATCTATAGTCGTGGTCCTTGTTGATTGGTGGCTTTCACTTGATCTTGTGATTGCTTTTCCAAGTGGTTCTTCACACAATAACATAGGCCTTTAAGGGCACTTTATATCACTCCATTGCACAACATACCCAAGCTGTTTTGCACCTTCAAGAGAGTAGTGATGACCTTGAAGATGTGGGGTTGCCCTTCCATAGCAGTGTGTTGGGCACTTTGATGATTCCATATGATGATTGACACCCCAAAGTACCCCTAGATATTGAAACAATGAGATCCTCTTGCTTCTTGTTGTATTTACTTGATATTGTAAGTAGTGGACCTAGAATGCCCCCTTGTTGGCCATGACACTATTTGATGGTTGTTGCTTGCTCCAGAGTCTAGATGATGATGGTCATCCCCAGGATGACAAGGGAGGACTTGTACTCATTCTTGGAACTCCAATGTTGGAGAGAGATGGTGCCATGTTACCTGTTTAGTCGTTGAGAGGGTGATGTAGAGCACCTAGAGCATGGTATTGGGACACAAAGGCACTTCTTGAGATTCCCCTCGTGGTTGGAGTTGATTTTGATGGTGGAGCTGTTAGTTTTTGTAGCATTGGAGGTGTTCTAGTCTCAAAACTTTGACGAGAGGCTGAAACACGTGAGATCTCCAAAACCTAGAAATCGTTTCTGGAAATTCTACATAGAGATGGCTCAATTATTAGCCAATTTTTAAATATTTCCTAAGTCTAAATCTAGGGAATATGGTTAATTAATCAATATTAATTGAGATAAGTTGAGAATTCTCTAGAAACTGACACAGATCGACAAGGAATTAATTTGGGCCCTTGATTAAGTTCTAATATTGGCCGTTGGTGCTCCAACAGAGTATTATCAGAAGAAGTCGATGGGTAGATGGAGAACACACACAAGAGATCGTTTTCCTTGGAGAGTTCGATTTTCCAGAGGCAGTAGTTGGAATGTTAGTTTTCGTAGCATTGGATGTGTTCTAGCCACAAAATTTGGTGGAGACGCTAGAATACATGAGTTCTCCAAGACCCATAAATCGTTTCTAGAAATTCCACCTAGAAGTGTCTGAATTAGTAGCCTTTTTAAAATATTTATTAATTCTATACTTAGGGAATGTTGTTCATTAATCAATATTAATTGAGATAAGGTGAGAATCATCTAGAAACTCACATGGATCGATTACAAGATGATCCTAACGACTGATTAAGTTTCAATCTTGGCCGTTGGTGCTTCAACAATGGATTATAAGGGGAAGTCGATGGGCACTTGGAGAAGGCACTTCTGTAGTTTGATTTTCTTGGCAAATCGATTGCCAGAGAGCAGTAACAATTGCCGGAGAGTCGAAGATCAAAGCAGGGTGAGTGAGGGGCAAAGACTGTGATCTGGAGGAAGTTTTCTAGATTCAGAGAGGCAACAACAAGGGGCCGAGTTATTCCTAGTGAGGAAGCGCAATTTCTTCAGAAGAAATTTGATTTTGCTAGAGAGATATTCGTTTTTAGTTCCAGAGGCTGGTTAGAGGGTCTAGAGTGTCGGAGAAGCAATTTCATTAGCAGAGATAGGCAAACTGAGTCCATCAGAGGCAGTTTAGAAGCCTGACATCATAGGGTCTGCGTAGAGCAACACAGAGGGTTCAGAATGTTGAAGAATCTAGGGCAAGTGAAGTTAATGTGATTCTTCTTAGCATGATAACTATTTTTGAGGTTTTCTTATTATTACAATCTTTCCTTATTATTAGAGTGTCTTCTTTAGTTCATCAAATAGCTACCAAAACAAAGGGACAAGAACACAAGATGTTTAGCTTTCTGCCAGGGCCAAAAACCTCTCCCTCTTGGAGGGGAAAACCACAAAATATAGAGATTCCAGTTGACGAATACCAAGACCATGACCCTTGACCTATTATACCAATCCAAGACCAAGACACCAATCCTCTTCTTCATCACTGCTTAGATTGTCATCATTGCTGCACCATTGAGGCCATCACTGCTGCATCCTTGAGGTCTTCATTACTGCTGCTTCACTATGTCAACGGGGTCTGTTGTCTTCATTGAGATCTTCATTGTGGCCTTGATTCCATGCCTTTATCAATGCACTGAGAGCTTCATTATGATCTTGTCTAGTATGTCGAGTATATTACTGTGGGATCATAGTTATGTCGAGGCTGTTCAATACACCAGGACAGTGACCATCCGAGAGATATAGAATCACTGTACTTTATCTGAGATTCTCTACAACTGTAACCATCCGAAAATACTGTCCACTGTACTTGTCTGAGGTTCTTGTACTCCTGCTCTTGTCTGAGATTCCTATGGTCCCGTGCCATCCGAAGTTCAGACAAACATCTGAAATTTGTGTTTTATGTGGTGACCCTAGTGTGGTATTTATAGTTGTTTGTCCTCCATAATTAGCCGACATGTCAATGTGAATCATTGTGTCTCTTTATTGAGTTGACATGATTGTCTTTTACTTATTTAATTCATTTGCAGACTGACATGACCGTGTTTTACATTGTTTAGCTTGCTTCCTTCTTCAAGAGGATTGTGCTTGTCTTGGAGGGTTGATCTAAACACTAGGTTAACTCATATACATTACATAGATGCTCAAGAAGAGCTCTTTAACATTTTCTTTGACTCTTTGACTTTCCTATAGCACTTCAACATGTGCTGGACTTGTGTAATGAGCAAGAAACTTATGTTATAGTTTACAGAAATAATATTTCTTTTCTTTTACAAGTAACTGAGGTACACTTTCTTCAACACTCCCTCTTAACTAGAGAGGTATTCATAATGGTACTTGGTCATTCTCAATCTGAAGAATATCTCATAAGAAGAATCGGATTGGTAACCCATCTAGATAACATCATAGTAACCAACATTGTTTCCACACCAAGGCCTTGACTGACAGATCTATCTTTCATCAGATCAAAGCACAATGTTGGCGAGAGCAATGACTATAGACACCTTCATCATTGTCTCTGAAGGTACATACCCAATCGGGTGTTCACTAAGTATGACCTTCTAGTACTATTCTTATCTTGGGTTCCTAACCCTCAAAGAATATCAAGCCTCTTGCCTACTCTTATCTTGGATGCCCTACACATCCTCAAAGAGCATCGAATGCCAGATGATTACCCAATCCTCGATTCTTTCTTTCAAGTAAGACAATAATGTTGTGTCTATTTCTCCCTATCAATTAGGGCAGATACATCCATCATTTGTCTACATTTCTCTTCACGGCCTTCAGTAAGACTTACGTCTATTAGTCTTGGTCTAGTGCATGACACATGAAATAGAAAAACACAACTGTCACTCCTTTTTAATCAAGGGTGACCCAATCCAAGCTCCCTCTTAATCAGGGACTTGTCTTTTTATCAGTAACTTCTTCTTCGTGGGTCCTTCCGCTGCTTGATCAACTTCTTTCCTTGATGTCATGAAATTCAGTGGAGCTTCTTCCTTGTAGGGCATCAACCATCAATCACTTTCCTTCTTGGTTTGTCATGTCATTCCTTTCCTCGTGGAAAGTGGCCTTCTTCATATCTGGAATCTTCCTCATATGTCTACTTCTTCGTCAACATGTTTCTTTCAGGAGTTTCCATTCACCACATGAATGCTAGTTGTACTCATACTTTCAATTCTTTTTCCAGTAGCCCTACATGAACTCATCCAAATATTTATTCGAGAAATCATAACATAAAATGAAATCGTACCTTTAGAGATGGCTCTTCATCATGACATCTTCTTGTAGGTATCAACATCCTGCATACATGTTGACACATCTCCCAAAGATACCCATTGTCAAGTGTCTTCATATTTTCCATCAGAGTGTTCATATTTTTCAGAGAGATTTCCTAGTCAAGTCTTCTTGGTGTTTTGGATGTTGATCGCCTTCATTAGGGTTGCATATCTCACGATCTCCTCGTTCCTCACACATTCCATTCCCAAGAGCTTTCAATAAGAGTTTCTTAAATGTAATCAACCACCTCATGCTTCATATGAGGACATATTATGTTGATTTCATCTAGTGTGACTTATGCCTTCCTGCATCCTTTCAGAGGAGGGGATCCTTTTCCTCTTGATCATGCTTCTCACGATAGAAGTAATGATCCATGTTAGTTGCAACCATACGACATGATCTTATACACAAGCATACATACCTCATTTTACCTTTATGTCATGTAGGCTTCTTCCAGCAGCTTCCTTGATTGAAAAGATCTTCAATCCCTTGATCTGCGTCATTTCTCATGTCATCATACCATCATCTTACAGATTCTATAAGTTAGATTTCCTGTTGAAACACTTACATCCTCTCTAGATTAGTGAGCCCTCTGATGAGGATTCCTTTAGGCAAATGTTTCCTTTTTGACTTGATGTATGATGAGCCTTGTCCTGGATAACTCCTTCCTTTCCTTCGATGTCCACAGAGGTTCCCAAGAGCTATATCTATCATGTTTGTTTGCCATGGATTTTGTCCTTCATGATTCCCATGGTGATGTCACGAGCTCTTGTTTCTAATGCTTCCATGATGCCACGATGCATCTTATTATCATGGTCATATCTATAACAAAAGCTTATGATAGGACCCTTTTGTGAGGGATACCATCTCAATCATAGTAGAGGTCTATTATTCCCTCTTTCTTTGGCCGTTTTCTTCAACTTCATCCATCTTTTCGGTGATATAAGCCTCTTTCTATAATCTTTCAATAGCATTGAATCTTAGCTATACTATTTTGTCTTGTTTGAGGACCAAACTTCTCTTTCTTTTCTGCACATGTTTGAGTTCTTTAACCTTCAACACTTTTGCCTACAACTTGTCTTTTTCTATTTAGCATAGAGACCACAAGTTGTCGAATGAGGTAAATTTATTATCCCATGGATATTTGTTACCTTGACTATTTTTTAGTGCATTATAGATCAATGATGGTTATTTTCCTTCCTAGATCTTGTAGATGAGACCTTATGAAGATATCCTACATCCTTTGATACCTTTACTTTCATGTAGATCAGATTTCATGTGACCTTGTTCATTGCACCTTCAGAGAATGAGTTTTCCTTTGATGTCTCCAATATTGCTATATGAGGGGATCTTTCATAAATATCCCTTTCCGTGAATTTAGAGGAGACCTTTTGATATGTTCAATGACTTCAACTACTTAGAGAACTATGCCTATCCTCCTTCTTCATGCAATGAATCTTGATGACCCATCCAACCTATATATGTCATTGCAATCATGAAGTCATTTAACCAAACTTGATTAATGAAAATACTTACTTGAGATGTGAAGATGAAATCTTCACCTTGATTATGTTGGAAGTGGTTGAAGCAGATGCATTGATGCATCCTTCAGATGAGATCCTTGTTGTACTGATAGGAAGATTGCCTTCTTTGGCTTCGAGTTACCATGGCTTATACATCTGACAAATTGTTGATATACTTGGGATGGCATTGTATTGCTATCACATAAGTGGACTATGAAACCTTGTAGTATGCAACATCGTGCAGAACTATAGAGTATTGAGGTTGCTTTCCATGATGTATAGAGACGCATCAGTTAGAATTGCTATATCATAGGACTTCTTCATTTTATATTGAGTACTGTCCATGCAAACTTCTATATGTGCCCTTGAATATGTATCATCAAGCTCTGAGAATGTCAAGACTGTTCCTTTTATAAAAAGGATTCAATCCGAGTTTGAAATCCTCATATTGTGTTACCGAGACTGTGGGTAGAATGGGACTTGTGAAATAAATGTCATGTGGTTGTGTATATCCGAACTGAATTGCTGTATGAGCTCTCCTAACCGAGTCTTCTTCCTATGATCATTTGCATCCTTTGTCAGAGTTTTATGAGGCTGAGAATGTGGGAAGAATCCAAGTATAGGTCATCAAGTTGTGGGACACTGTAATCCGAAATTGTGACATTGTATACGTCTGTTGTAGATTGATCCTTGAATGTCTCTTTTAGCTGCCCTTCCTTCGACTTTAGCACCTTAGCTTTGATACCATGTTGAAGAATCTAGGGCAAGTGAAGTTAATGTGATTCTTCTTAGCATGATAACTATTTGTGAGGTTTTATTATTAGTACAATCTTTCCTTATTATTAGAGTGTGTCTTCTTTGGTTCATCAAATAGCTACCAAAACAAAGAGACAAGAACACAAGATGTTCGGCTTTCTGCCAGGGCCAAAAACCTCTCCCTCTTGGAGAGGAAAACCCACACAAAATTCTTCTTATAGAGATTCCAATTGACGAATACCAAGACCATGATCCTTGACCTATTATGCCAATCCAAGACCAAGACACCAATCCTCTTATTCATCACTGCTTAGATTATCATCATTGTTGCAACATTGAGGCCATCACTACTACATCCCTGAGGTCTTCATTACTGTTGCTTCACTATGTCAACGAGGTCCCTTGTCTTGATTGAGATCTTCATTGTGACCTTGATTCAATGCCTTTATCAATGCACCGAGAGCTTCATTATGATCTTGTCTAGTACGTCGAGTATATTACTGTGGGATCATAGTTATGCCGAGGTTGTTCAATACACCAGGACAATGACCATCCGAGAGACATAGAATCACTGTACTTTATTCAAGATTTTGTACCACTGTAACAGTCTGAAAATATTGTCCATTGTACTTGTCTGAGGTTCCTATACTCTTGCTCATCTGAGATTCCTGTGCTTCTGTGCTTTCTGTGTTGACCCTAGTAGGGTATTTATAGTTGTTTGTCCTCCATTATTAGCCGACATGTCAATGTGAATCGTTGTGTCTCTTTATTGAGATGACATGACTGTCTTTTGCTTATTTAATTCATTTACAGGCCGACATGATTGTGTTTTACATCGTTTAGCTTGCTTCCTTCTTCAAGAGGATTGTGCTTGTCTTGGAGGGCTAATCTAGACACTAGGTTGACTCATATACATTACATATATGTTCAAGAAGAGCCCTTTAACATTTTCTTTGACTCTGACTTTCCTATAGAACTTCAACATGCTATGTAATGAGCAAGACAATCATTTTATAATTTACAAAAGTAATATTTCTTTTCTTTTACAAGTACAAAGATCAAAATTACATTTATGAAGACCGAACCTAGTTACACTCTCTTCAACACAGAAGGCCGAGTTTTCTGAAGGGAGTTGTGCCGGGATTACTTGTGGAAGAAGGGTAATTCCCTTATAATAATTTTGCCCAGATTTTCTTGCTGTTTGGATTGTTCGTTGGGTGTCGATTGATTGTACTCAGATTTCACTGCTGCATAATAAATAAAACGCTCATCTGTTGCACCGGTTTTCCCGCATTGGGTTTTTCCAGGGACATCTGTCCAAAAATAACGGTGTCAATTTTATTGCGTGGGTGTGTGTTAACATTTTCTCAGATTCCAATGCTATTTTTTCCACAATATTTTATTTTTGAAGGTTGCAGTGTGATTTATTTGATATTTGCCGTAGTGGATAAATTGTTAAATTAAATTAACAATTAGAAAAATAAATTCCAGTTGTTGCAATAAGGTTCCAGTTTTGGAATTTTCACACAGAAGAGTTTGAGCCAGAGAAGGAAGCAAAGACAATGAGGTCAGAGGAAGACTTCCAGATCTGTTGAGTGCATTTGCAGCGAGGCCGAAATTTCTCCAGGAAGCTGAACAAAAGCTTCATTCGACAGTTCGATTCGCTGGGGAAGGAAGACATTTTCAGTTCCAGAGGCTAGGCAGAGGTTCCAGAGTGTCAGAGAAATGTTTTCCCAGTCAACAACGGATAGGACGACTTGATTAGTAGACGATCTGGGCAGGATTTGTGGCAGGGAACCTTGTGTTGACGCAGAGCTTGCGCAAGCCTAGTTGGACGACTTGCTTTTCAGTGGCTGTTGAGTGCTGGGATTGCGCAGAGTGAGGGTAATTTCCCTCAAGATATTTTTGCCAGTATGTTATATGCAGGATAGCCAGTATTCGACATTCAGATTGTACTCAGAATTTCTCACTGCTGCATAATAATAAAAACCCTTAGTTGCCACACCGATTTTCCGAAGTTGGGTTTTTCTAGGGACATTTGTCCAAAAATTGCTGTCATATTTTTATGTGTGTGTCTTTGTATTTTCTCAGTTTCCAGCACTATTTTTCTTTTGCAGCTTATTGGTGAAAATCACAGTGTGAATTATTTGATATTTGCCGTAGCAGATAAATTGTTAGATAAATTAACAATTAGGAAAATAATCTCCAGTTGTTGTGATAGATGGAATCTTCACAGGAGCATCTCTTTATCCCTTTCCACACCTTCTTGTGCCATTTTTTGCTCGTAAAGGAGATGGCATCATGGCTTTAGAAGATATTGATCCACACTTGTGGGCATTTATGGCATAATTTTATTGTTTTGAGCTATGAGGTTGGCTTGTAACCTTCTCAAATTCAAACTTGGGTTAAGGCTTGTAGGCTTATTATTTTGTAAAAGTGAAGGCATAAACCTCATATAAATAGAGGATGCCCCCACATCTTTTCATCATCACACATGTGAATTCAACCTCTTCAGAAAGAGTGCAAATTATCTTTGTCTATTTGGCTACTTGGAAAAATGTGATTTTTGTGGAGCATCTTTATATTGGAGATTGATTTTTGCATTGGAGATGCCTTTCTGTGATTTAAAGAAGGCTTTCTTGGGGGGATTTGTAAGTTTATTGTTGATTTGTCTATACTTTGAATGTGAACAAATTGATACTAGGGATTTGAAATGTTCAAATGGACTAAACGCATATTGTCTATTGGAAATCTAGGTGAAATTTTGCATGCTGCAAATATTCTTCCTTGAAACCTATAGAATAACCCCTAGGGTGCATCTTCTATATTTAATTTCACCCCTCACAAAAGAGATAGGTAGGGTTTTATAAGAGGAAAATTATTCCTCTCCCTCCCCCTTTACTCTAATCGATTTTAATTTTCCTCTAAAATTTGCCCTAAAACTCTATTAGCCCAAGTAGGATTAGCAACTAGTTAGGGTTGTGTTTATCAAGAACTATCGAAACTTGGATATTTTTCTTTTCTTAGATCTACTAGGATTTTAAAGAAAAGCAACTAGGGCTTTTGTAGAGCTGATTCTCCATAGAGTTGAGTTTGGGTGGATGCTTGTTGATGAAATTCGAAGGCTTGCCTTCGTAAATCTTTTAAATGCAAAATCTAGCATTTGTTGTGAAACTGTTGATTTGGGGTAGCATCGGATGTGCTCTAGCCTTGAAAATTGGTGGAGAAGCTAAAGCACATGAGATCTCCAAGACCCAAAAATGGTTCGGGCCGAATCTAAACAGTTTGGGAGATATTAAAATAATTAATATATTAAATGGAGTCCCTAAGTTTAAACGTAGGAAAAATAAAATATTAATGTGAAGTAATATAAAACTGAGTTAGAATGGTCCAAAAGTCATGGATCAAACCAGATCTAATCTTAGTCGTTGATTAGGGATTCAATCTTCGCCGTTGAATTGTCAACGAGGAAAGTATAAGAGGGGGCTTGAGGGTCACTTGGAGAACACACCGAGTTGATCAAGAATTCGATTTTCGGGGGTAGGGCTTGTTGAGGAAACCGAAGCAGTGATCAGAGTTGCAGCTGAGGGGCAGTGAATACCGTAGCAGAGAGGTAGATATAGTACTAGGAGCACCAGTGCAGAAGCCGAGAGAGGGTTGACTCAAAGCCAACTAGAAGCCACGTAGAAGGAGCTAGAGGCCACGCAGAGGCAACCAAGAGCTGCGTAGAGCCTGAGGAGGGCCAACGTGGAAGATGCAGAGGCTCAAGAGGCTGACGCAGCGCCCCGAGGGGCTGATGCTGGGCCAAATAGGTTGACGCTGGGCTAGAGAGGCTGACGTAAACCCTAGAGGTTAACGCTGGGAGATTTCATGGGGTAGATTGGGGTTGATATCTGTCTTCGACTGAGAGTTACTACTACCGAGGGCATTCTCTTTTGGGTGAGCCATTTCTGGCACCTCGATTGTATTCTGAAACTAGTTAATAATAAAACCCTCAGATCGCTGCACTGGTTTTCCCGCATTGGGTTTTTTTGGGGACATTAGTCCAAAAATAATGCTGTCACTTTTTCCTTTAGTTGATGATCTGTATGTGTTGAGACTGTAGTTGTATTTATTTTCAGTATTTACATGGTAAATAACTTGTTAATTAACATAACAAGTAGGAAGAAATAAATCAGAAAGCACAGGAAGGATTTCTAACAGTTAGACTTAGAAATTCCAACAGAAACGTCCCTAATTAGTACTGACATCTTCTTTTGCAAGCTCCCTTGTGTCAACAAAATCCTAGTCCCTAACCAAGCTTCAACTTAAAGCCTATTTGAGGGTTCTGCTATTCCATTCTTGACTTTAATCATTGAGGGAATCATTTCTTTGACTTCTTCATGGCTAGATAATTATAGTCGTTGCATATCAGTGAACCCTTTCTTGTAGTAGTCCTTAGCAAGTTTAGGGTTAGAATACTTGTTCCTTTATAAAGGAGATTGCCTATTTAAGCTTTAAGGTATCTTTCCCTAGATCAATCATGTCACTTAGAATCCTCTAGTTAGAATACCCTTACTGGTTAATACGAGGAAGCTTGCCTTGTGGTGAAATTCCATTAAACAACGGGAGGAAGATTTCTAAGGTGATAGTGGCAATCCTTCCTCTTGTTGCCATAGGGTCTAGCTCCTGCCTTGTGAATCCCCTCACTAGGCTTGGTAGATTTTGCGGTAACAAGTACAAAGGTTGAAGTGCTAAAATGCAGTTGCCTCTAATAGTTGAGAGTCAATTAGTGGATGGTGACTTGGAGAGATTGCAAATCTGTAGATGTTAGGTGCAACTCTGCATATGAAGGGTTTCCAAAAGATTCCTGTTACCCACAAACAGTGGGTGTCCCCATAGGAGAATTTTTCTCCTAGTTGTCTCTTCAGCCGACAACCAACAACCCTTGACAGCCACTGATGTAATCGATAAATTGTGCCATTTGATCTCCGCGACTTGCATCAGTTGTATGTCCCCTAACCCATCTGTAGAGAGCATATGTTAGAAGTCGGGCAATCCAACCTAAAAGGTATGTCTTTTATTGTGCAATTGCGTGCTTATGATTTTTTTCTTGGGCATTTTGGGCATGGATTATTAGGTGACTTTGAAGAAGAAGGGCTTTGACCATTGTTTTGTTCTGTCACCTTAAATGCGGATTTAATCCTTAATCCTAGTCCCATGGGATCTCCCTTATTGACCTATGGTTTTAGGAATGAAACTACGTGGGAAACCTTGATTTTGGTAGCGTGGTTTTGTTTTCCGGTTCCACATTGTTCACTCCCCTCCGCACATTGTTAGTTTTTGTATAATCAGATAAGTGATCTGGTCTCGATTTGTGTCTAAGAGATTAAGGAACACGAGATCTCCAAAACCCAGAAAAAGTTTCTGGAGAAAACAGCTAGAGACCGCTCAATTAAATTAAGTGATCAATAATTAAAAAATGCCTAAGTCTAACTTAGGGAGATCGATTATTTAAAGGGAATTAATTGAGGATGATCAAGAATGCTCTAGAGACTCACATGGATCGAATCTAAGATGATCTTAGCTGTTGATGAGGATTTAATCATGGTCATTGAAGCTCCAACAAGAGATGGGATGAGGAGAGACACAAGTCAAGGAGCAATTTCACTAGGCAATGTGGATTTCCTAGTGCACAGTAATTTAGTGAGGGAAGAATTAGAGCCAGTGGAGGAGCATCAGTTTGAGGGAGCAACAAGAAGAGAATTTAAGAGATTTTCTAGTTTTTCTCCAGTTTCGGATAGGCAGGAGAAAGGAGGCCGAATCATTTGCAAAAGGGGTCATGGAAGCTAGTGTGATTTGCTAGTAACCCCAGTTCGTGTTGCCAGAGGAGCCACAAGTTAGAAACAAGAGACTAAATCTAGTTATGGAAGGCAGGGTGAGTGGTTTGCAGTGACAAAGGGAGTTAGGATGGCTCACCAGGATCCAATTTGTAGGAAGTGCTAGTTATTCCAGGCCAACAGTGCACATCTCCAACAAAGGCTGAGTTATCAGTGAGAAGTGCGAGCAGGCCAGAGGGAGGGCAATTTATTTTGCAGAGGGAGAAGATCTCTTCCAAAAATTTTGCTAGATATTTTCTTGAGGATTGCCAGCTGGGCATCCAGATTATTGTACCCAATTTTTTTTTCTATTGTTGCATAATAATATAGACCCTCATCTGTTGCACCGGTTTTCCCTTCGGGGTTTTTCTAGGGACATTAGCCCAAAATAATTGTTAGTTGTGTGAATGCATTTCTTAGTTTCTAGTTTATTTTTCCGTAGCATAATTTATTTTTGGTGAAGATTGCAATTGTGAGTTTAAAGATATTTTTTGTATTAACAAATAAATTGTAGAACGATTAGGAGGTAAATTTCCAGTTAATCGCAATCGAGGATTTTTCACACACATTACAAGCCCTATTTCAAAATTTTCCTACTCTGGGTCGACAAGGCACTGACACACACCCTCCCCTTGTCCACATGTCTTGGTCGGGCCTGGAAATGTTGCCTTGGACTTTGATGCAGCTAAAAGAACTTTAAAAACATATGATGGCCACTAGCAAGAAACAAAAGAAAAGAATATTATAATATGCAAAAGATGGTAGGGACATTTAATGCAGCACGTGGGCAAAAGCCAAACATGAGTTTCTACCCCTTGTCATTATCACCATCACCTTGGTTTCTAGAGCCCACTAGTGGCCCCACATCATTAAGGGAACCCATGCATGTCCAAACCCTTGGTGGGGGATGAACTGTCCCACTTGAAGGGGGTAATAACTACTTTACATCATTCACAACATGTTCTAATTTCCTAGAGCTTGAAGTAGTAGTACAAAGAAAAATCAAGAAAAGGCTAAAGGAAAATAAAGAGGAGTGGAAAAACAAATGCCGGGGTAATTCATGTATTCATGAATGCTCCCTTCTTACATTTGTATACCCATTGTGTGGACATATCTCATCATTGCCATCCTCGTACCCATGGCATTTTTCCTTGAGACCCTCGTGTCCCCATGCATTCATCATCATTGACATAGCACCTATTAATTGAAGGATGTACCAAAGACTTGTCTTTCCCCTTAGGGGCTAGGAACACCTAATTGTTAATCTAGGTTGTCATTGATGTCAATAGTTGATCATTAATATGGCAGCGACCGCGATGGCACATATTCCTGAAGATGCCAGAGGATGACTATAGCTCTTGTTAAGATATCAAGTCAAATGAAGTAACAATCTTGTACCTTGATGGTCATAATGAAGGATTACCATATCACTACACTTGATGAAGGTCTAGAAAATATACATGGTGATGACACCACATGATGACATGTTCTACCTCTAATATGGACCATGATGATGACTAATAATTGGAAGACTACCGTCTATTCCTGGACTATGATGACTTATCTTAGCTATGATGACTCATCTTACATTGAAAGACTAAATATGATGATGACCCTATGTTGAAGAAGTTAAGTAATAGGGCAATCAAGAATATGAAGAGGGCAAATGACATGAAGACAACGACATGATCAAGGGCATAATGATGGTGGCCCTATATTGAAGAAGACAAGGACATGATCAAGGGCATAATGATTGTGGCCCTACATTGAAGAAGATAAGGACATGAATTGTGAAGACAATTAACGAAGGAATCATCCATGAAGAAGAAGCCGATCTATGAGAGAATGTTGCTGCCCTATATGTCTGCACTCATAAAGCCGGTCACATTAAAAAAATTACTTTTCACCTCCTTAGAAGAAGAATCTCACCATGAGACTTTCACCAGCTTGAAGAACATATTGTTGCCTTTCTATTGAGCTATTACGTGGCCTAAGACTCCTAAAAGTTTAGGAGAAATTGAATTTACAAGCTAAAAATTAAACTTTGCTCATTAAGCCAACCTCATTGACTTATACATGTCAGCTTGTCTCAAGAGACACGTTTGTTCAGAACCTTGGGCAGAATAATGTATTAATATAGGCTCGGGCTGCCTCCAAATATACAAATTTTAAGCGAAGATATAGAGACAAAATGAAGCCCTGTTGACATCTTGTGAATAGTTATGAGATAAGGGAATTAAGGAACAATGATAGCGTGAAGATGACATGCATTTGCTGGTACAATCTTCACAGTTCCACAGGCTCAGGCTTTGATGACATTTCTCGGGTTACTAAACTGTGTCTCGGTGAAGCTGTTGCAGTGACAGTTAAGGCGCCGTGCTACTTTGGACCTATGCAAAGTACTCAACAAACTTCGTTGATTGTGCCTCTCTGTTCTCGAACTTGCTGTGATAAATTTCCTTTTGGAGCTCGGACTTCACCTTACCTTAGTCACTTGTGCAGACCTGTATATCCATTACATTGACAATCATATTTCTCTTGGCTTGAATTTATAGCTCATAAATTTGAGGATTTGTGCTACAATCACCGGTGGAGCCTCAGTGGTATATTTTAGATCTGTGATATTTCAAACTTAAGGAAAGAAGGGTCGGGTCTGAACTTGTGGAGGGGTTAGCCTTTGAAGGCTCGAACCTGTAACAAAGAACCTGTGGCATCCTTGACAATGACAACAACTTGGTGCCAAAATATTATTGCTGAAGTTTTGGTGCAGTAAGGACATTGGTGAAGCTGTGGTGCAGAAGTATTCGTGCAGTACTAAAATCTTGGTGCAGTGTTGAAGTCTTAGTGCAACAACATTGGTGCAAAATTGATGAAGAAGTGTGGGGCAGAATAGATGGTGCAGTATGGTGTATAAATCCTTCTGTAGAAGTATTGGAATAGTTTGAACAATGGTTTGGTGCAGTGTGGTGCAAGGACATTTGTAAAGAAGAATTGTCACAATATAGTGCTGAAGTTTTGGTGCAACAGTGGTCTAGTAGTCTTGAGATAATCCGATATTGAAATATTAGGGCAGTGTAGAAGCGTTGGCGCAAACTTTGGTGCAGACCTTTGGAGGTAACTTGAAGTAATCTTTGGGATTCATCTTGGACCAGATTTGAAGAAGATGCATAACTATTATTAGAGTTGGTGCAAAATTTGGTGCACTTCACTGAAGACACATTGAACTGTTGTATTGAAGATCATAATGAGGTAACTTGAAGAGATTGTTTGGGTATTATGAAGAACAATGGTGACACTTTCTGTATGAAAGGTTGTCATTGATGATGTGAAGTGACAATTAAGTGAGGGGATCGCTAAATATTGTTAGGGCTCAGTGAAGAGGACTTTGGGAGCCGTGAAGTACAACCATACATATCTTGACAAAGCAAATCTATAGGATTGGTGTCCTTGGAGTTGGTGCTGCTAAATTCAAGGTTGGTGCCTTGGATAAGATAGTGTCGAAGCCCTAGAGGTTGGAGCCTCACTAAAGTCCAAGTTGGTGCTTGGCAATAGGTTGGAGTCCGGAAGATTGAAGATCAGTTTCTTCATCTAGGGTTGGAGCCCTATATATATTGTACTTGATTCATTGTAAATATTATATTAATAAAAGCATTCGTTCCTATTGTTCATTTTGTGTTCTAAATATAATTGATACAACTGGTAAAAGTAACAATTGAAAAGAAATACTGATTCACCCCTCTCAGTATTTCCAACACTAATAGGATTGTTTATTAACCACTCCTACTTAAGGAGGTAACACTATTACGAGATCAAAGCCCCAAATTTGGAAGAGAAAAACCCATATCAAGTCTCAATTTGTCCTTGATTGACAAGTTTGGTTCACTTAGATGCACTAATAAATTATTGTACCTGATGGCGAGGATGCAACACTAGACATTATATGTGATTAACATGTGGTTTCATCATGGGATGGGTAACTTAATTGGGGCCCATGTCCACCAGAGGATCATATTGACACCCCTAGGTAAAGCATTGAGAGCCATGGGACTCTCGTCATGTGCAGAGCATCATTTCACAATATGGGCACCTTCAACACCTCTAGGATTTTGCGCATTTCCCGACATTGTTCACGAGATGATGCACTTGGACTAGTGTGCCCTTGCCGCCTTAGCATTTGCCATGTGGTGTGGCAACTAATCCAAGGCCCATAGGTGGTTTGTCTCACCCCTTGAGACATGGGAGGGAAAGAACCATCATCAGATCCCTCAACATTGGAGCATTACATACTATTCTTCCACTAGGAGACCCATGAGATTAGTTTTTGTGCCTTAGACACAAAAGTTGGGCTCACATGATGACTTACATGGAGATTTAGGGGCCATCCCTTAGGTCAAGATTTATGGAGCCCTCTCACACATTTTGGCACTAAGAGGACTCAACATTGCCTTCCAACATCCCTACATCAACACGACATCATCATTTTGGCTTACATTTGGAGGCTAATTCATATTTTTGTGTAGCTACTTGGTCGACTTGTTTCCAAGGGATGTATCTTGCCCGGTTTTATAATGTTGAGGGGCTTGTAGGAATAATTCGACTTAGTTGAACACATATGCATAGAAGATCATTTCATTTGGATTGGATCATCATCATTACTTGGGAAATTCCTCTTAAGCAAACTCACACTTGTTCATGTATTGGCTATTGGAGTATCTTGGATGCATTTTGATATTTACAGTTGATTTTTGATCTTCTTTTGGAGCTATCTCTTGGATTATGGATGGATATATTGCATGTCATCTTGTAAGTGCTTTTTGTTGAAATTTTTCTTTTGAAATACGTCTAATGTATGGAATTGCTGCAACTAGATTAATCCTATATTGTGCCCTAATTTTGTGAAGGTAAATTTTGAAAGCTATTTGGTTGGCAATTGCATATATTATTCATGTCTTGACATGTGATGAATGTTCTTAGTGGTGAAATATTGTTTTTCTCTATAAAACTCCATAATTTTTGAGTAGGTAATTGCTGAGGGTTCGTACCTAGGGCATTGATTCTTGACTTCCTTAAAGACAATTTTGACTAATCTAAAGCATCTAGGACTCCATATGCCCAAAGGACAAGGCACTAGTCCGAGTATTTGTTGATCAAACTCAATCTTTCTCCATAAAATTCCGAGAGCCTAGACACTAAGGCTAAGGTTTTATATCCTTGACCACAAAGTTTGGTGGGCATCCAGTTGGTCTTCATCCATAAAATCTCTTGCCCTAGCTGTGCCCTAAGAGGTACACCCTAGCCTATATTGCCTCAACTTGGGGACTTCTTTGAGAGTTATATGAGCCTAGTACTTGGTGAAGTAAATCATAAGAAGCCCTTTCTCCTCCTTGCCTTGATCTTGGGAGAGTCTCCATCCACGGTTACCTATAAAATCCTATGTCTTGCGAGAGTCTCTTAGAGGGAGCAAAGCACTTTTAGAAGCATCATTTCATCACCTTAAGCTTGCCTTGAAAGGTCCTAACTCATCACCTAGCACCACAAACCCTAGAACATCTATTGAAGGTGATTATTATCCTACTGGGGCTGTTCCCATCGATGAAAGTTTGTAACGAGCAGGGGACATTGGCCATAGTGACAGTGGGCCATTGTCCCATTGTTAGCACTTAGTACAAGTCTTTGTCTTGCAGGGTTTCCCTCTTCAAAGCTTGCTAGATTTTATGGTAGTAATGGGACATTGGCTGTGGTGACAGTGGGGGACATTGGCTGTGGTGACAGTGGGCCATTGTCCCATTGTTAGCACTTCGTCTAACTCTTCGTCTTATAGGGTTTCCCTCTTCAAGGCCTGCTAGATTTTGTGGTAACAATTCCTATTGTGGATTTGCAAGGATCGATTGTAGAGATATCTAAGAACCTCTAGAGGACATTGTGGATTAGGGAGGAAAATATTGACTTTGGAAATCCAAAAGAATGAAGACGTGGAAATCCAAAAGATAACTATTGGATTCGACCTTTTTCCTTGTATAGGACTCGGCCTCCTTGCTGATAGACTTCTGGAGAATTTGTGGAGTAATGGCACTTAAAACCCTTGATTCCTTTGCAGAAGAAATACGACCTCACGCTTGATTGATTGATCTCCAAGGTGACTGTTAAATTCAACCTCTAAATTTGTGAGGAAGATGGTTATTCAACCTCTATATTCATCCTCCTTTTTTCGCCAATAGAGAATGCTCAACTGGCTATTTCTCTTGCAACTCATGCTTTTCTTGGAGATGATTTATGCGTTGGAGATTCGATAATCAATTCTGGAGCCCCGAAGAAATCAACTTCATAATCAACTCCCCAATCCTTGTACTCGGCCTACCTAGAAAAATAATTGCACTCGACCCCTTGGTATAGGAAGAATATCCCTGAAAACACTGAATCACAATGTTAACAATATGTTGCAACAAATCTCGTGAGAACTTCAGAAATAACAAAGAAAAAATGTCCAACTAGGGTGGGAAATGCTATCCACTGAAGATGGATGAAAATTAGCTAGGGTGGCAAGAGATCCACCGAAACTAGTGTAAGGACTTCACCAAAACCTTGCAAATGAAACTCACATGAGCTTGTTACCAATAGAAATGAATATGATGGAATAGAATGATTGATTGTTGAGTTCTGTCCCCCTTTTATGATCTTTCATTGAGACTTCTCCAAGCTTCTAGATCTTCTTTTAATATTACTTTATTGAAGAAGTCACTTTTTTCCTCCTAAGTGACTTTTGCCCCTTTTTATTATTTACTAGTTAGCCTTTTATTTAATAATATCAAAATCGGGTAAATTCACCATGGATCTCCTAGATCAATTTCCCTTCTTGTTAGCCTACAGGAGATAACTAGGCAAGCAAAAATGTAGCCCTTTGGCACAAGAAATTGGGGCCATTACAGTCCTCCCTCTCGAAAATTGCTTGTTCCCAAGCAATTCCATTACTAGTAGTTGCATCCACTCGCTGACCCAATCTAGAACTAATGCTAGGGTCTCAAATGTACCATAGCGCCACTGCATGATGTTGTATCACCCCATCATGAATGAATCCCATGATGCCAGAGTCTTAAACCATCTTGATCGATGTGAAGTAACCTTCTCTCCACTCGCCATCCCAAAAGATAGTTTGCAAGAGGACTTTGAATATTGTTAGTAAGTAGAGCACCTCGATAATTGTAAAAACCCAATCAACTCTTCGAGAAACTCCCCCATCGAGAAATCAATCTCATATACTTTAAGAGCAAACTCCTGAAAATAGAATCCATTCCTTGTCGAAAAGAATCCTTGCCCACACGAATCCTCCATGGTCTCGTCCTGCTCCTCATCTCTTTGTACTAGTGAAATCTCCCATGTCATCAGTGAATCATGAAGGGATGAAATGCTCTCCGTAAAACTAAGACCCAATAGAAGATTTGAATGATCTCCCCTTATAGAAGCCAACTCATCGCTAAGGGTGGCTGAACTGCCAAGTCCTGTGATGCCAAGATCCCATGCCCATTGCAAAGAGAAACTCTCATGCTGACATTGCGATACCCTGGTCATAATTCCCTGCGCATCACGCTCATATTGCATCCTCCTTTCCTGCAATGGTCGACTACGATACTGGTAAAGACCAAAGCTGTGCCGAACCAACAAGGGCAACTTAATAAAGTCAGAGCCCACCACTCCATGGTTAACCTCAATCTTGAGCAACAATAGGGAAAATCTGCTTTGCCACGTAATGAAGGTCTCAGCGGTTCTCCATGTGTGAACTAGATCACTCTCTATCATTGTATTGCTCATCACGGAGTAGAGTGATCCATTGATCAATTGGATCTTTGGATCCCATAGCCAAATCTGTTGTGGCATAATTCCAGTAATTGTTGGAATCCATCTGCATGTCATCTCTGATCCCTGTGTGTAGTCAATATATAGACTCCATATATCTCGAGTTGTTCTGGTGCATGCCAAGCTGCTCCGTTCTCGCCAGATCACACAATGAACTTTGCTAGCTTGCCTTTGTAGCAAACCATGCCATTCCTAGGGTTGCACTCGCCAACTCGCACACTGACCACATGTCACAATTGGGAAGCCTCTTTCCTTATGTTGTGTATCTCGTCCAACTGTCTCAGGTGAGCCTGTCGCATCTTGCTGCTCGTGATGAGGGCATCAAGGGAAAACAACCAACCCCTCTGTGATTGTAAGAAATATCAAAGATAAATAGGTATGTGAGTCCATATGACAATAATCAAGAGACACTCATTTGCCTCCTTATCGATTCCAAATGAGCTACACCCAATGAAACACCTGATGTCCCTTTCAAGAGGTCTCCTTGGAGGCAATGTTCCAAAATCACACTGTGCAGTGCCATCCATGTATCACTACCATCCTCTGCCTAATACTACACTGTGCGCCTTTCGATAGGTCGGGATGGTAGTATATTGGGCAACTAGCGCAAAAATGTCATCATAGTCCTCTCCCTCTTTCTGGAAGAAACCTCTAACGACAAATCTCGTAAGATATTTTTCGATAATTCCATTCGCACCATGCTTAATCTTGTACAAGCATTTAGAAGTCACAACAAATTTTCTTTCGTGTCGTAGAACCAATTCCCACACATGATTCTTCATGTTGGACTCATACTCTTCGTCGCTAACATCCTTCCATACTTGTTCTTTCACAACTTCTTCAAATGTGCATGGTTCACCTTGTGTAATGTTGCTCATAAGTACAACATATCCCTGTTATTGGCATGGCTTCTTGCTTTCCTTGAAGGTTACTCTTGCAACAACATGTTTCTTAGCGTCCTTTAAGTGTCACAAAGCCATCATGGTCTCTTCCTGGCGGGAGGTGTTGAAGAATGTAACTAGGTTCGGTATTGATAATTGTACTTCAGTCATGATGTAATATATAATTGTCAAAATAATTTTTTATTATTAAATTGACTTATTAAAGCATTGGTTTCACGCTTGGGTCAATAGTCAATAGGTCAAAGCACCCATTGTGTGCTCCAAGATTTTTGTTGAGTCAAAGTCAAAATTATTTTTGTAGGAAACCCTTCTTGGGCTCGTTAAGGTCAAGAAAGAAAAATATTTTTATTGTCCTACTCCTTCCCCATCAAGTCAGCCTTCTCAACTATCTACTAGTCGACCTTCAAACACAATGACAAGTCGGCCTGGCCTTATTGATCATGTCGGCTCATTTATGGAGGCTCCAAAGACTATATATACTAAGCAAACTTGTCCCTGTTTGAAGGTGTGAAAAAGTAAGTTTGGTTTTGAAATTCCATAGTGAAATAGGAAGCCAAAGTCTGTAATTACACAAGGAAGCTGAAGTCTGCAGTTACACAGTGAGTGAAGGAAGCCCTGCAGTTACACAGTGAGTGAAGGAGGCCGAAGTTGTGCAATTCCACAAAGATGAAAGGAGGCCGAACTCTGGAATTCCATAGAGGTAAAAGAATGTTGAAGTTTGCAATAGAAGGAGGCCCACATCATGAAGATTTTGACCTTAAAATTCATTGATGTTCATTAAAGATTAAAGAGGCCGACTTGATGGAAGAAAGGAGGTCATTGTCTTGGTCTTGGTTGTCTCACTATCATGTGAATCTACTGAAGGAAAAGTTCTTGACTGTGTTTTCCCCTAGATAGGGGTTTTGCCCTAGTTGAGCGTCTATATCATGTGTTCTCTGGTGTTCTTGTGTTTTTTGGCAATTGTTTTGATGATAATAACATAATTACTAAGAAGAAGAAAATAATAAATCACAAGAAATTGCCAAATAATGGAGAAATCAAATTAAACAAAACTTCCCTCAATTTATCAACATGGTTTGAGAGCTTGGTTCGACTGTATAAGGGTAGGAAGAAGGTTAATCAAAAGCTACAAGTTATCAAGGAGAACCTAAAAACCTAGAACCGAGCTCCTAAAGACCAAAATTTTGGGCACATCTAGAAAGCCCTAGTCATTGTGTTAAGGCCATAGGTCTGGAAAAAGACTGAAGATTTTTAAAAGGCTCATTAGTCTTGAATTGAAACACGAATAGGCTAATTTGACAGGCTATTGAAGGCCAAATTCATTAATAAAGGAACCGAAGCCTTGGGCAGGTTCCTTATAGTCTGAAATCATCATTTAAGGAAACCAAAATCTTTGTGTTACCACAAAAAATCGAGATTTCTTAGTATATCATTTTTGGTGGATTCTTTTGAAGTCAAGGTCTTGAAGATATTCATTGAGTCTTCTCTCACAGAGAAGAAATGTGAATCCATACAGTGTTATAATATCTACAAGGTTATAAGCAACATTGTAATACAAAGTTCTAAGTTGAATGGCATGGTGAAGAGGAAGAACAAAAGCTTCCTTGAAAGTGCATGGCGGATGCTCAATAGTATTGCCAATTTTCTTTTGGGCAGTGATTAGAGCAATTATGGGTTTTGTAAAACAAACTTCCCATTGTGGCATTTTAGAAGAAGAGCGCCTTTGAAGTAATGGAACAAGAGGATGCCAAGTGTTAAACATTTGAAGACTTTTGGTTGTTCTGTGTATGCACATACGAGAAGAGAGGACAAAAAGAGTGTGAAGTGCATCATTGGCTTTATGACCCGGATAAGCATACAATCATCACAAGTTGAGATGTAATTTTGACAAGGGACTTGTTCCTGGATTTAAGACCTCTGTGGTTAATATCTTGTAACTTATTAACCGGTGAACCCACAGTAAAAACCATTTTTCCGTCAACGTTTCAAATCCCAACAGGGATCCATCATCAGGACCATTTTGAATGTTGATAGTAGAAGAGCTCAATTGCGAGATTTAAATAGTTATGAGGTGAGCTGTTTTGTTTTAAGGAATGAAGGTCGGCTACTTAATATTTGGATAAAATAAAATTAATTATTAAGTAGTCGACCTTCATTCCTTAAAACAAAACAACTCACCTCATAACTATTTAAGTCTCGTAATTGAGCTCTTCTACTATCAACATTCAAAATAGTCCTGATGATGGATCCCTGTTGGGATTTGAAACGTTGACGGAGAAATGGTTTTTGCTGTGGGTTCTCCGGTTACTAAGTTACAAGGGACTTCTTGTCGCACAGATTGTCACGACAACGCTTAGAACGGGGGCTGTCACCCTGATCCCCGATCTCTCCGTTTAAGCCTGTCTCCCACAACTAAGGGGGGTAGACCCTATAGGACAGTGGATGACCAACTGTGGACCAGTTGGGTTGGTAGACACGAGGGGAAACATGCACTTAATTGATTTTGTTAAGTTAATAGACCAGTGCGTTATGGAGTTAATGACTGAATGATTATTTATGAAATGCTTGCAGAAATATGAACTCATTAACAATCATTTACCATCAAATAACTCAAACGAAGATTAACTTTTACCAAATGCGAGATAATCGATAAATGCTCAATGGCTTAACGATATTCTAGCAATTAAAATACGAAAGTTTAAATGCTGTGATTTTAAATGCTAACCAGTTATCACTTTCATATAGCTAATCTTCAAATGAACATTTAAGCATAATTAACCACATAAAAAATGATAAATATTAATCCCACATCAAAATTTTAGCTTCAGCAGAAAAGATATATTGCAAACATGACAAATCCTTGAGCCAAGACTGAATCTGGCAAAATATTTTTATATTTTCAAATAAAACAAGACTAAGCTAACTAAAGTCTAAATAAATGAAACTTAAATCTAAATAAAATTCTAAACTATATATAACAAAATAGAAGGTCTAAAGGTTACTTTTTATGTTTTTGAGATTTTTATATATTTTTTATATTTTTTAAAGTCAAAAAAACCAAATAAGAAAATCTACAATCTAAATCAAACTAAAATCTAATCTAAATTAAAAGAAAAGTTTTTATGGCTTTTTTAATTTTATTTATTTATTTTTTAGTTTTATATCAAAAGCTAAAATCAAATAAATCTAATTCTAAAAAAACTAAAAGAAATGAAAAGAGAAATCAAAAGCTTCTAATCTATTCATATAACAAAAATGAAAGTCGATTATATTTTTTTATTTTATTTTATGAAACCTGATTGAAATAAAAAAAAGAAATGAAATGTTAAAACTCTAATGAAACAAAAAAATCTAGTTTAAAACCTAAACTAAGATACGCGAATACAAGCCAAATAAAGAAAATCGAAATGCTTTGTTTATTGTTTGAGCAGGTGGCTCGTCGATCCAAGGAGGCTGCGGAGGAGTTTTACAGTCAGGGATACCCAATGTGTTTTCTCCTTGCAGGTTGGGTAGGTGTCGGGATGAAGACGTGACGGTCTTGGCAAGAGAGAAGAGGGCAGGCGTAATGGAGAGGGAACAAGCCAAATGTGGGCGCGGACAGGGAATACACCGCTGGAGAAGGAAATGGCAATGTGATGAATGGATTTGGAGCAGCCGGAGAGCAACGCAGAGAGTGAGCTGCGGGTTTGATGGAGATGAGGAGATTCGTAGGATAGGGAGAAACTGCGTGAGGAAAATGAAATGTGTGGGGCGATGGACAAGCAAAAAGCGTGAGGATTTGCTGATCTGGGCAACGATGCTGATTTGCTGATTTGCTAATTTGGATAATGGCAACGACTTTATTGATCTGGAAAGCGTGGGAATGGTGATAGGAACTGCGTGGGTGTGGAGGGCGACGGAGAGGTTTCATTGGAGGGAGAAAGACATGAGGAGCTGTGAGAGAGCAGCTGATACGCTGAAAATAACAAGGCTGCGCAGAGAAGAGCTGAGGCAGACAGCGGAATGAAGGAGATTGAGGGAGTAGAAGCGTATGACTGCATGAGAGATGCGTTGAATCATTTGCAGGCTCTGACAGTAGCAGAGAAGATGCGAGATGTCTCACATAGGTGGAATTGGTGGCCTTTGAGCTGCGGATTGAATGGCAGCGATGATGGCTCGGAGAAGTTTGCACGGTGCAGCGTAAGGAGAAGCTGGGATGACTGTGGGAATGTGTGTAAAATAGAACGCAGATTTGCCTCCAAAAAAAAAGAATTCAAAATGCCCCCGTAACACAATGAAACCCTGAGCAATAACAAGGCGTTGATCAAACCCTCGAAAATCTTCAGAAAACTCTGCAAGAACTGAACCTGAGGCTAGATCTTACCCTCCAGGGCCCATATCTGGCTTCAAACAAAAATTTCTTTTCAGACCTGCAACCTGCAATGGAAAAACAAACACCCAGAGAATATATATGTAAGGATTAAAACTAAAACCCTACAAACTAGCTACAATATTTACAGTTTTATGACTCTACAACAACCAATTTGTCAGTAATCCTCAATAATATTTTCAGAAATTTCAGATTTTACTATGAGATACTTCATAAATCTCTCATGCATTCAAAAATAAACTTAAATGATAAACCCTGGATTGAAACTAGCTGGGCTCTATAAGAGAATGCTTTTTGGGAGTTCGCTGGTTCAGCCGAGAACTTCCCCAAACGCCCGTTGATCCTTACAATCTACATTTTCCTGCACAACTCACTTCAACTATCAATAAAGAGGGAAAAAACAGTAGTAAAATCCAAATCTAATGGAGATACCTGCCATTACTTTTAGAAATTCTATTACCATTAAAACCCTAGTGAGTAAACAAGATACCTGTGTTCAACATCACTCTTCACCAAGCTATTACTAATCGCTGAAAATAAAATTATGCAGAAAATAAAATAGCTTACAACACTTCAGGAGAGTAACACCAGCAAGATTTCAACCCCAAAGTCTTCCTTTATTGCACCAGAAAAAGTTAACAAGAGAGCTTTCTTCAGCACAAGACTCACAGATTGAATGATCTCAAATGACCCCTAGCACCCTATTTAAAGGAAAAATTCCCAATGGTTAGTTCGAGTGATCCATGTCAAACTAATCTCGACTGTCGATGAGGATCAAGATTTCTTTTAATCTCATCCGTCGAATTTTAAAATGCATTTTAATATTAAAAAATTTAAAAAATTCTACATTATTTACTCAAAAATTTGACTTTTATTATTTTTATTTATTTTTTAATTATTTTATTTATTTTTAAATTTTTTAATATATATATTTTTAATTTTAATTTTTATTTACTTTTTTATATTTTTTATTATTATTTTAATTTTTTTTTTATTATTTTCATTTTTCGTTTTTGGATCCTCGAACTTAGCCTTTGGAAAAATCACTTAGGACCTAGGACTTAGGACTTATGAGGGGATTAAAACATTTTCTAACCCTCAAGACACTTTCCATCATGACTTTTACAATTTTACATCTCAAGGGGGAAATCCCATTTGACATACACCCTCATAGACCACCCAGTTTTGCGACCAAATATAATCTAGCAGATTAACTCTCTAGGATTCCCCTAAGATTCTAATGACAAAATTTGTTCCGGCTTTGGGGTTTGGCTATAGGAAAACTCTGCCATTCATGGATTAGTGAGACAAAAAACCTTCCAGAACTTAGATCATCACTAGAAAATTAGGTCCACTTAGGCAATTTACTTACATGACTTAGATCTGCTAAGATTATTTACAATGTACACATGCAGACTAGGTTTACAACATAACATGATCATGTTGATGATGATAGTCAAATGGCACGGACATATCGATCAAGCGCTATCCCTTTTGAAAAAGGGGGTGTACTGCTATGGGTAGTTGACACGTAGTGCTCAACAAGACCTATTGGAGATGGAGATTAAACAGAGAGCATCGGAGTGCTGGGTTTTGAATTTGATGAAGTTGGAGAGTCCTCACGATAGGGGCACATTGGTGTTGAAGCAGTAATTTCTGAAGATCACATGGAGGAATAAAAACCGATGGAGAGTGGAATGTTACTGGGAAAAATGAGGAATTGGAAGGTGGGCAAAGTCACAGGCCCATGGATATGGAGAAAGCAAGCGTAAAGCAAGTCATGATCTCAAAAGAAATGTCTGTCCACCTTTTAAGAATTCATGGCATCTAAAAGAAGGCCTTATAGCAACTTCTATAATCAAGAAGGACAAAGGTACGTAATCATGAGGTCTGTATAAGATGTTTTTTTCAAGGATCTAACATGAAATATTTTAGGATTAGTTGTTTATATAATTCTAGGATTTGTTGTCTTCTCTATCAAAAGATGTTAATATTGGAATTAAACCCTAGATGACGCATGAAAGCTTTTGTCATATAGAAACCCTAAACACTCAGTACTCTTGACTTCTAGGGTTTGTAAATAGTTCTGGGTGTCGAATAAACTCCAGTGTTGATTAAAGGAGAAATACTTTGATTTTTGCTAGATCTAAGTTTGTACTTGGAAACCCTAGAATTCCTTCCTCCATTGCTCAGTGGAAACTCTAGATTGTCAAATTTTGTATTATTTGTCATTAAGCATTGTAGGTATATAGAGTATGGTTAAATTCAAAGGGAGCACTTCAATGAAGGAAACCTTATAAGGTTTGTTAAGAAACAACCCATGATATGTCTTAGCCTATAAGCTATGTTACAAAGTTCTCTTCATATAAAGGTACGATCATTCTTCTTTTAAATTTTGTTCTACATTACTAACATCGTTATGTCTATGGTTTTGAATCGTAAGAGATTCATGTTTGGGTGATTAATCATTAGATTGAATCTACCCTCATTATATTTTGATCATTTGTATGGAACCCTAAAAGGTTCTCTATAAAACCCTTACCCAAGGGTATGTCTATATTTATGAAACCCTAGTCTACTTAGGGTTAATGAGGAAGTGTAGAAATCCTATTCTCTTGATGTTTAGAGTCTTGGTGTTGTTATAATAAAACCTTAGTACTTTAGGATTTGTTGTTAATGTTTAAATTAATTCCTAGATCTTTAGGGTTTGATGAATTAAGGTTTATGAGCAAAATCCTTATAATATCTATAGTAAGATCCTAGGAATGAAGCCCTAGGTGTATGTTTGTCTGTCTGATAGAAACCCTAGTGTGGTCAAAATTGTTTTATAACTAACTTTGATGTATTAATGTTTGTATCTAGGTTTACCTTGTAATTATTGATGAAAAATGCATCCTAGATATGTATATACAAATATGCTAACTTAATTGCTGTTGCTCATGTAAATTCTAGGATTTGTAACAAGGCCCTAGTAAAGATTGATATTCTAGGATATGATGATATTGTTTTAGATATGATTTAGTCTAGTGTTTGGTTCAAACCTTAGTAAAGTCTAATATTATTGAAATATAAGATGCATAGTAAGGATTGTTATTTGATTGAATTACTGATATCTAAGGCTTTGTGTTTGTAAGATGGAATTTAGGGTTTGTAATGTATCATAGTAGAATCTGTTATTTATCTCTGAAAATAATATTGAGGCCCTAGATAGAATGAAACTAATTTAAGTTGCTTTATGTTGTAGTCTAGGGTTTGTAACAAAACCCTAGCAAGAGGTTGAAATTTAGAGGTATATGTCTCTTGCTGATTATGAACCTAACTAGGTTTAGGTGTTTGATGTCTAAATATTTGATTGTTTTGATGCTTCCATAACTTTGAACTTTTAATTTCATGTATATATTTGGTTGTACTTGCTATTAAAGTTTTGCAAGTACATATGATGTTCGTATAAGCATGATGAATAAAGCTATAAGATCGAGATGACCTTGATGAAGTCGTAAAAGGTTGAAGCTTCTTCAATGTTATAGAAAAAGAAAATTGTTGATCTCCCTAAGTTAAGAGGGAGCATGGTTAGAAGAAAAGACTACATCTCCTCGATTGAGAGGGAGGGCATATTATGATAGTCATGATGGATACCTTGTAGAAGAAATCAGAGAATGAATAGATCTGCAATGTATTGAGGATGTCATGGTGTTGCTGAAGAAATGAAAGAGGAAAAACTTCCGAATAGTTGAATCTAAATAACTAAGTGGCATCAAGATGATTGAGAACCTCGAAGGTTTGTGGTTACTTGTATATGTATATTTGAAAGTTTATTGCTGGTTGGGGTTTGTGTTTGAACATGTAAAATCTCTCCATAAGAGGAATGAACACTTTGGAAGCATGCTTGAGAAATGGATATATCTAGTTTGATAGGGAGAGTTGAAGCATCTAATGGCAGATGCTTGGGAGGACATTTGGCCAACCTATGTGTGTTTGATGTTCTGATCCTGAAGAGGGAGGGTGGCGTTGGTATTGGAGCTTTGACCTTGGATACACACCTAGATCCATGGTTGATGGTTAGTTAGTAAGCCTGATGGTACCTAGAGTGACTGAAAGCTTTAGTGCATCTTTGTCCCACCCGGATAGATTACCCTAGTCAGGAATCTAGTTCAAGGCACCGAGTGTGCTAGAACTCTTTGTAGTTCATTTTGGAGATCTACATATGTAAATATAGGTAATTATGAATACCTCCCTAGTTAAGAGGGAGTGTTGAAGAATGTAACTAGGTGTGGTCTTCATAATTGTACTTGAGTCATGATGTAATATATAATTGTCAAAATAATTTTTTATTATTAGATTGACTTATTAAAGCATGGGTTTCATGCTTGGGTCGATAGTCAATAGGTCAAAGCACCCATTGTGTGCTGCAAGATTTTGTTGAGTCAAAGTCAAAATGATTTTTGTAGGAAGCCCTTCTTGGGCTCCTTAAGGTCAAGAAAGAAAACTATTTTTATTGTCCTACTCCTTCCTCATCAAGTCAACCTCTTAAACTATCTACTAGTCGGCCTACAAACACAATGACAAGTCAGCCTAGCCTTATTGATCATTTCGGCACATTTATGGAGGCTCCAACGACTATATATACCAAGTAAAGTTGCCCCTATTGGAGGTGTGAAAAAACAAGTTCAGTTTTGAAATTCCATAGTGAAATAGGAAGTTGAAGTTTGCAATTACACAAGGAAGCCGAAGTCTACAGTTACACAGTGAGTGAAGGAAGCTAAAGTTTGCAGTTCCTCAGTGATAGAAGGAGGCCAAAGTTTTGCAATTCCATGGAGATGAAAGGAGCCCAAAGTCTAGAATTCCACATAGATAAAAGGAGGTTGAAGTCTGCGATAGGAGGCCCACATCATGAAGATTTTGACCTTTAAATTCATTGATGTTCATTAAAGATTATAGAGGCTGACTTGATGGAGGAAAGGAGGTCGTTGTCTTGGTCTTGGTTGTCTCACTATCATATGAATCTACTGAAGGAAGAGTTCTTGACTTGGTTTTCCCCTAGATAGGCGTTTTTCCCTTGCTGAACGTCTATATCATGTGTTCTCTGGTGTTTTTGTGTTTTTTGGCAATTGTTTTGATGATAATAACATAACTACGAAGAAGAAGAAAATAATAAATCACTAGAAATTGTCAAAGAATGGAGAAATCAAATTAAACAAAATTACACTCAATTTATCAACAGGAGAATCACATGGAGGGGGATGCAAGGCGTCCATGGGCTCCATGGGATCATCAACAAGATTAGTCTTTGGCTTAGGCATAAGTGGCTCTTATTGTACATCAATGGCATCACCCCTTCTTCCAACATTGGCAAGGGGAGGTGTGTCCCTTGCCTTCGCAAGGGCAACATCTTCATCAAATGTCGCATCCTTGCTAAACTCTATATTCCTTTGACTAGGTACATATATTCTATAAGCTTTAGATTTTTAACAATAACCAACAAAAGTAGCCTTCTTTCCTGAAGCTACCAGCTTGTTACTCTTGTCCTTCGGCACATGGAAGTAAACGGGGTAGCCAAAGATCCTCACGCGTCCAACATTGGACTTTACACCTTTGAGAACTTTTTTGGGAGTCTTGTCACCCAAGGCTTGATGAGGAGTCCTATTTTGAACATAGACAACAATGTTAGCAACTTCTCCCCATAGAAACTTTGGAAACTTTTGATCATGCTACATAGCTCAGGCTGCTTCCATGATAGTCTCGTTCTTCGTTTCAACTACACCATTTTGCTTGGGGTTGTAAGGTACGATGGTCTCCTTCTTGATTCTTGCTTTCTTGCAAAATTCAGTGAATTCATTTGAAATGAATTCTCCTCCATGGTCAGACCAAAATATTTTGATCTTCTTTCCTGTTTGATTCTCTACTAGTGCCTTGAAGTCCTTGAACATGTCAAATGCTTAGTCCTTGTTCTTCAAAAGGAAAATCCATCTCTTGCGGTAGAAGTCATCTACAAAGATAATATAGTACAAGTAGCCACCTAGAGAGGTCACCAACATGGGTCCTGTTGTTGCCCAAAGTGTACACTGAGGGCTACAATGTTCAGGGCAAGCACTGTCACTCTAATCCTTGCCCACTCTGTTCTAGCTATCTCCTAGACAAGTTAAGGGAAGTAGTCCCTAAAGGGTGAAAGGGTAGATGATGAAGGAAAACTTGTTGAGAGCCAACAAGTTCTAGGAGATGCACTTAGAATTGTCTTAGTAGCTTGACTTAAATTAGATGCAAGTGTGATTCACTGAGTAATGCTTAAGGCTATCAATCATATGGGCTCTTTAGATTTAAAGTTTTGAGATCAGTGCCTTCAATCCAATGCTTAAGGAAAATAACTTGCAGGATAAATGGTTTATCAAGTCAGAAGATAACAAGTGTTGCTAAATGAAAATGAGTTAGAGAATGCAATGAAAGCCAAGTTAGGCTGAAGATGCAGGAGATAAGTTGCAGATGCAAAAATGTGTTATCAGTGAATGAGATCTAAGCTTAAGCGCAATGATAAGTTAACTTGCTAATAGAAATAAGTCAATCTCAAAGAAATCAGCTTATCCAATGATTACTGAATGAATGCACCGAACTTCAGAAAATGCTGCTGTCAAGAAATACAAGCCTATGCAATGACATTCCAGATCACAATGTCAAACCATATTACCTTTTTTTAAGGATAATTTTTTACTTTGCAAAGTAATAAATAGTAACTAATGTGATTTAAGAGATCTAAGCACTGACGACCAAACACCATAAGGTGCCTACAGTGAGGACTGTGAGCAGCAATGAGATCTAGATGAATTTCAAAAGATATATAATTTTGTCAATCCCAATAGTTTCGCATGAAATATCTTTCTAACATTATTGATGTGAACAATGCAAATAATGATTGCTCAGCAAGCGTATAAATGCTCTCATACCAATGAAAAGATGTCAAAATCATTCAATACAATTATGGAGTTGAGGCTTAGTGTTTTAAAGTGCTATATTAGTGAGCTTAGAGTGCAAACTTTAATAATCTTCAGAGATTGTGGACCAACTCATACAAAACAAGGGTGTGTTAGCATTATTTGACCAAATAGTATTTTGAACAGATGAAGCAGATTTATCCCACATTATGAGTCTTACGCTATCTATGTTTCAATTTTTTTTTCAGATGTAAATGCATGACAGCAGAAAGATATTCTTAAGATAGTAGAAGTTATTTAATTTATAGAATTTTTGGAATGTAAAGTGTAACAACAAAGTAAGCCCCAGCTAAAATCCAATCTGCTGCTATGATTTCAACCTTGGCAAGTGAGACAAACAACAGTAAGCTAACTTCACACAACAATGATAATTGGGATGACAGAGAAATTATAAATGCTAGATGCGTCACACAGTCCTATCTCCTTAAATATACCCAAAATGATGATGCAAATTACTGGTATCTTCAGGAAACAAGTGACAGTCACTAGAGATTATAGATTCATGTCAATGATTTATATGATTGCCTTGTCAATGTATTTATTAAAAGTCACTGTTTTGAAGTGATTAGCTTGTTATAATGAACAATGAAATAACTAAAGGGTTTAGGAATCGAAACCTCAGGCACTAGGCCTTGAAATTGTTTGCCAAACTTCTCTAGTCTTACACTGCCTGCAAAATACAAATCTTTGTCCAGTTTTCTGCAAAATTCAACAGTGGATAAGCCCAGAAATTTAACTATTAACCTACAGACATGAAACAATGGTCATTGAAACTAACGCAGAAAAAAAGGAGGGTAAAACAAGCCTGTGTTTGGATGAAAGGGGTTTTAGAAGCCACTGCAAGGAGGGCCGAGGGTGGATGAGGGCTTGCAGCAGACAAGGGAAGGTAGCAGCAGGAAGAAGAGGGAGAAAAGGCCAGCAGAGGCCTAGGATGGGCTCATGGTGAAGGAAAAGAGGTGAGGATGGATTGCGTTCAGCCTTGGGGAAACAGAGAAGGGTTTCCGCAGCAAGGGTAAGGCAGCGAAGGATCTACTGGTGTGAGAAGTATGAGTCCAACTCCACTCCCAAATCAGTAGAAATAATCTTTTCCTAGTCAGATCTATCAATTAAACACAATATATAAAAGATAAATAATTTTAAATGAGACACTAGCCAAGAAACTTTGCAAGAGAAACTGTGTTAGAGAAGTCTCTGGATTTATTTAGGAAGGCTTTTCAGTTCTTATGTCTTAGGAGTTCACTGGTCCAACCGAGGACTGACCTTCATGCCTAAGCTTTCGAATATAAAAGATCTCTGCACACTCAAATCAAATTCTTAGATTGATAGAGACATAAAATAACACTATAATTCTAAAAAATTAGAGATACCTGCTAATTTAATTGAATTAAAATGTTATCTTAGATCCAATAACCAAAGTAAGATACTTGTTCATAGATTATTCCCAAAGGCTAACAATCAGTAACTTCTAAAATATACTTCAACATAACCTAAGCAAGATACTTGTGCAATAGATTATTCCCAAAGGCTAACAATCAATAACTTCTAAAATATACTTCAACATAACCTAAGCTAGATACCTGTGCAATAGATTATTTCCAAAGGCTAACAATCAATAACTTTTAAAATATATTTTAACAGAGCATTAAGAACACTATTACCATAAGTAGGAGAGAAACACCACCATCAATGAAACCCTCAAAGACTTTTGCGTTATTATTATTCCAGATTAAATTACAAGAGAGCTTTGAGAGCTAGGAAAATATCAAATCTTTTGTGAGACAAGTAGACTCTAATTTATAGACAAATTCTCCAAACGACTAGCTGGCTTGATCTTCTTCAAAGTAATTTCAACCATTGATAAAGATTTGATTATCTTTTAATCTCCACTGTCAAAATATTTTTTTGAGGAATTTTCGAATTTATCTTTTAATTCATTATTAATTAGTTCAAAATTAATTATTTTGAGCTAATTCCCTCAAAAAATTGACTTTGACTTAACCACCAAGGCTGAAGTGTCCAATTTTTTTTGAAACTTTCAATATTCCCTTAATGGGGGACCTCCAAAATTTAATTTCTCTAGAGTCCACGTATTTTTTTATTTTTTTGATTTTTTGATTTTGAAGAATTTATTTTTCCTAAGACTTAATTTAGACTCTAATTAATTAAAACTATGGTTTAGGATTTTTAATTTATTTTTATCAGAAAATTTAATTAATTAGCACATGAGGGGATTAATAATTTTTTCCAACCCTCGAATTTTTATTTTTTATTTTTATTTAATTTAATATAATACTATCTAAGCACCCATGGGGGATTTGAACCGGTGACCTATCGCAAGGAGTGCCTTAATAGTATACCCATTCACCGTCAATCCAAAGCCACGTGGGCAACCTTCTAATATTTTAGCACCATGGTTAAAATATTATTTACATAATATAATTACATTTCAACCATCAAAGGGGAAAAATCCATTTCTTATAAACCTTCAATTATTTTATATTCTGCGACTCAATATTATCTAGTAGACCAAATGATTTGTAATAAAATACTTTAGCCAATTAACTAAAATTATTCCCAAACCACTTTTACACAAGATTAGAACACTAGGACCCTTTAAGATCATGACGACAAAATCCACCTTAGCTTTGGGGTGAGGCTGAAGGGAAGAACTCTGCTGATCATTTATGTTTAAAAACACAGATGAATCAGTGAGATGAAAAACCTCCTAGGTTGGAAATTGTCACTAAAATATTAAGCTTACCTAGGTTGTTACATACATATGGTTTTACTAAGATCATTTTCACTACAAACTGCAAAATGGGTTTACAACTCTGATAGACTGATGACTGATCATGATGAATCCAGGGTGATCAGAGTGTTCGAACATGATGGACTCCCTTTGCGAAGAAGTGTAATGCTATAGGATAGTCCATATAAATCAAAGTGTATGAGTTGAAATATTCCATTGGTCTTGCTTCTGCTTGAAGGGAATGGTCTCCTCACATATTTTCCATTGGCACATCTTTGACAAACTCCAACATGATCTACACTAATCTCGGGCATCCCAGAAACCATCTTTCTTACATGAAGCAAGACTTTGTAATGAATGTGTGCAAATCTTCGGTGCCACAATTCACATTGATGATTACTAACATGGACCTATGCTTAGATCGATCTTCCATTGACTTTATAAAGGCCTTCAATTCTTGATCCCAAAGTGAAACTATCCTTCAAGCGAGATTCCATTGGCCAAGTAAGGACCTTTCCATATATAAAAACAATTTTCATTCATTTGTCCTCCAAGGAAGATCAGAAGTGGTCCACATACCTGCAACAGTTCCATTTGAATATCAATTATAAGAAGGGTGACACAATAGACACAAGATTCTTTTTCAATCCCAATACATACAATGGTGAAATATGTAACTGGGTTCGGTCTTCATAATGATTCATATTTTTGATATTGTATATTTGATGTAAAAGAAAAAGAAGAAAGAAAATATTATTATGATTTTTATAAGCATAGGTTTCATGTTCAAGTCAAGTGGTCTTTCTAGGTCAAGTATGTTCTTCATGCTTTTAGGGTTTGTCAAGTCAAAATAATTAGTGTCATGAGTCAAAGAAGTCATTGTCATATTTGTAAGACCCTATTGGGCAACTTATATCAAGAAAGAAAATTTATTTTTGAGTCAAAAGTATCAAAATAACTCTCCAAGCCCAAGTGAACCTATCCAAGACAAGCTGACCCAGAAAGGGCTAATTCAACCTCATGAAAAACATATAAATAAGAGGACTTTGCATCATTTAGAGACACATATTTGAAGTTCGATAAAAGAAGAGCAAGAAGCAATAGGATGGGTGAAGATCAAGAAAAGTAGAAGAGAAACTCTAGAAGGAAGCTGAGGTCTAACATTTGTGCTATATTTCTCTCTCATGCAAAGAGGAGTAGGATTATTGCTTTAGGTGGAAGGGCAAAATTTCAGATCAGATTGTAGGTTTGAATTCTTGCCAAAGGAAGATCCCATTTTGAAGTCGAAGGTCTATAAGCAAGGAAGACATCTAGAGTGAAGAAAAGGAAACTTGTTTTTGCTATCTTCCACCCACACGTGTGAATTAGGGTTTTTGCACTAAGCCGAAATGACATGAAGGAATTGTAGGTCTAAGCTAGAGGTCGAAATTGTAATTTGAAGCAGATTGAAGCTGTCTGACTTGGTTTGACTTTGACACTAGGAAAGTTTGGGAAGGTTGACTTGTGCTTGAAGGAGGGTCTTGTCTTGGGTCTTGTGTCATGGAAATCTCATTTGAAACAGGTTCTATAAGAAGTGGAGATTCTGTTGGGTTTTCCCCTCAAGATGGGGTTTTGGGCCTGGCTTGCATCGTACAACTTGTGTCCATTTGTCTCTATTTATCTTCATGTTTTGGTAATTGTTTGATGATAAAAACACTCTAATAAGAAGAAAAGAAGAAGCAAATAATAATTATAACAAGACGAAGTAAAAGAACATCACAAACAATTATCAAGATAAGATAAATCACCATAATTAGTTGCCCCATTGATTTCTCAACATTGTTTCAGAGCTAAGGTGAGAAAGAAGCAGCTTGAAGATGTCATTGGAAGACCATTGTTGAAGAAGGAAGGATTATTTTGAAGCAGTCTTGAAGTTTCTACTACACAATTGAAAGGTATTTGCATAAAAAAGAATTAAATTCAACAAAAATGATCTACGCCAATATATTATATATAATTAATATATAATTATATATATTTATATATTGGTGAACTATACCCTGTAAACACATAGAATAACACAGTTTTGTGATCATACCTACCAAAAAAAAAAAAAAAAAAACCAACATCATTTGATGATCTATGGGCTTTATGTAAATTAAAAGAACCTAGATGGAAGGCAAAGTATGACATTGAACTTAATGAAAAATCACAAACATTTACAACTACATCAAAGAAGGAAAGAAAGTTTGAGAAATTCAAGCCTAGAAGAAGAAGCCGATGTAACTAAAGAGGTTGAGGAACTTTGTAAGAAACCAAAGAAGGGAGATGTTAAAGATCTCTATTATTAAAGAAACTCTTGATATACCAGGTTCATGAACAATATGTTTTTATGAAGATATCAATGATAATAGAGTGCTATGACAAAGATATAGCATGGGAAAGGATGTTGATAATTGAAGTTGAAATAAAATAAACACAATTGGTTTGAGTCGATGTTGGGGATTCTCCAGGAAGGATATGACTAAAAGATGTTTACATCTTGCGGGCAAGAAAGAGGTAGCGGAAAAAGGATAACCAGATTAAAGGATGCTATACATGGAATGGTTCATCAATAACTTGGAAAGGAAGCCCTTCAAGAGAAGGCCCTTTCAAAGTTTGTAGTAGAAACAATTCAAGGTATGTATAAGATTACAAGATTTGTAGTATTCATCATATGAGAAGGTACAATCATTGTATTTAAAATTACTTTATTTTAATTACTCTCTCATGTCTAGGGTTTTTCTATAGAATCATAAAGATTCTTATATTGTTAGGGTGATTGATTTCTAACTTAGAATAAACCCTTGTAGTATTATCTTTTGATATTTATTCACTTTGGTAAAACCCTAGCCTTGTAGGGTTTGTTGTTAGTATCTAGGGTTTGTGACAAAAACCTTAGTAAAGGTTGATGTAAGATCCTTGGGCATAAAAATGAAACCCTAGGTGTAAATGCTTCCTCTATGGTTGAAACCCTAACATGATTTAGTTGTTGAATATCTAAGATTCAATATTAAAGTTTTGATAACCCTAGATGCTCTCATTGTAATGATATGATAACCCTAGATTGATAAAGTTAATTTCATGCTCTTGTACATCTATATTTGTGTGCTTGGCTGTACTTGTTGATGAGATTTGTAGGTAATAGTTTTCAAGAGGTTGTAAAAATGTATGCCTACCTCATACTTGATGATGACTTTATGATGCTATTAAGCATTATGGATAGAGGGAGCTTTAAGAACCTTGATGACATTGAAGTTTACATTGATGATTAAAAGATGATCTTGTTGCCATATGAAGATAAAAGAAATGATGTTCCTAAGGTTCGAAGTTCTCCGATGATATGATGATGCAAAAGAAAGAGCCTATGTAGATGAAAGAATAAAGTTGTTGATCTCCCTAAGTTGAGAGGGAGCTTGAATGAAGGAAAGGGTATATCCTCCATAGTTGAGAGGAAAAACATGATTCTCTGTTTCTTGTGTCATACAATTGTACGTCTAGTAAAGGACACAAGGAAAGAATGAGATCAGAGAGTGGCAAAAGAACTACTATTGGTTATTTGTGTTTGATGAGTCGTGAACAAGACTTGGTTGTTTTGAGAAGTGCTTAGGTTGAGTTTGGTGCTGCTAGAGAGTTGGAAAAGGAAGCTTCCATTGAGATTTGTTTGGATATTGTGATGATCTATGGAACATCATAATGGTTGTAGACCCCAGGTTTTATGCTAGCATATTGATAGTGAAAGCTAATATATTGGAAGTTTGATACTAGTTGGGGTCATGGAGCTACAATATGTTTTGATGAATGAACAAGTCGATGTTGTGTTGATCTCTCCTTGAGAAATTTAAATATTTGATAAGCATGCTTGGTTTGATGGATATCTCTTAGAGGGAGAGATGAGTACCTTAGGCCGTGTGCCCGTATGATCGTACTTGGGAGGACATCTTGGCTTGGTTCGTATTGAGATCTCAGTTATAGTTTGGTCTTGATGATGTCTAGATTTCGGTGTTTTCAATCCTAGTACAAACAATGTTGAAATGTGTAACTAGGTTCGGTCTTCATAATGATTCATGTATTCTTGATATTGTATATTTGATGTAAAAAGAAAAAGAAGAAAGAAAATAATATTATGATTTTTATAAGCATGGGTTTCATGCTCAAGTCAAGTGGTCTTTCTAGGTGAAGCATGTTTCATGCTTTTGGGGTTTGTCAAGTCAAAGGAATTAATGTTATGAGTCAAAGAAGTCATTGTCATATTTGTAAAACCCGATTGGGCAACTTGTATTAAGAAAGAAAATTTATTTTTGAGTCAAAAGTATCAAAGTAACCCTCCAAGACCAAGTTGGTTTATCTAGGGCAAGTCGGCCCGAAAAGGGCTAATTCAACCTCATAAAAAACATAATAAGAGGACTTTGTGTCATTTAGAGACACATATATGAAGTTCCATAAGAAGAAGAGAAAGAAGTATTATGATGAGTGAAGACCAATAAAAGTAGAAGAGAAGCTCTAGAACGAAGCCAAAGTCTAACATTTGTCCTATCTTTCTCTCTCATGCAAAGAGGAGTAGGGTTATTGCTTTAGTTGGAAGGTCAAAATTTCAAATCGGATTGTAGGTCCAAATTCTTGGCAAAGGAAGATCACATTTTGAAGTCGAAGGTCTATAAGTAAGGAAGACATCTATAGCGAAGAAAAGGAAACTTGTTTTTTTCATCTTCCACCCCACACATGTGAATTAGGGTTTCTGTAGTATGGCTGAAATTGCAGGACCAAGCTAGAGGCTGAAATTGTAATCTCAAGCAGATTGAAGCTGTCTGACTTGGTTTCACTTTGACACTAGGAAAATCTTTGAAGGTTGACTTGTGCTTGGAGGAGGGTCTTTTCTTGGGTCTTGTGTCTTGGATATCTCATTTGAAACATGGTCTATAAGAAGAGAAGAGATTCTTTTGGGTTTTCTCCTCAAGGACGAGTTTTGGCCCTTGTTTGCAGGTGACATCTTGTGTCCATTTGTCTCTATTTATCTTCATGTTTTAGTAATTGTTTGATGATAAGAACACTCTAATAAGAAGAAAAGAAGAAGCAGATAATAAGTATTAAAAAGAAAAAGTAAAAGAACATCACAAGCAATTATCAAGATAAGAGGAATCACCATAATTAGCTGCCTCATTGATTTCTCAACATACAAAACATCTTGAATATGTATAGTTTGACCATAATCCAAGTGGAATGAAACAAAACCAAACTCGTCACAGGATAAGTAGAATGATCACGATAACCAGTGAAGTGTCTAGAAGCCCCACTATCTACTAACCAACTACCAAGCTAATCTGGAGGAGAGGAACTAGAAAGAACAAAACTAAGAAAATATTCAAATTGAGTTGTAGCTGTATTATTATAATACCTTGAGTTCCTTGATCTCTTGGGAGGATGGTGACCTTCACGAGTAGCACGAGCTTATCTTCTTCTATTGTTAAACCTATTGTTGTAGCCACGATTGTTGTTGTAGGACCTTGGGGCATTTCTATTTTACGAACAGTCATGGGCAAGGTGACAATGCTTGTGGCAATTGTAGCATTGAACTTGTGACACATCCCTTTTAATTCTTCTATTAGAGGTCTTGAATGCTGGAGCATGCTTTCTTGAATTAGATGGGCCTCCTCTTTCTTTCATCTTGTTGGCTTGAGCAGGAAATGCAGTGGGTTCTCTTTCGTCATGCTTCTGAATTCTCCCTCTAGAAATCATCCTAGTCTCTTCTTGATCTTGTTGGAACTTTGACAAAATTTGGTACTTCCGCTTTCTTGGAACTTTGACAAAATGTGTGCAACATCTGGCTCCATATGGGCAAACGTTGCTTCCATGAAGTAACATGAGAATCCCAGAATCCTGTATCCAAGAAAACAAAAGTCCATCAAATAGATATCCATTCAAAATTGAAATCTTCATGCATATATAGAAAATATCTCTGGAATAGAAAATTTACTCTAACAAATTGAAATATAAACGGTATAATAAAATGCATGAAATAAAACTATCTAATGACATGAAATAAAAGGGAGTAGGGTTAGAGATACTATACAAAACGATGCCCTATGGCATCAGATGTTATCAATGAGGCACAATCTCGGGCATCTGTTCGCTGACTGGTAGATCAATGGGCTGCTTTTCAGATGTCCCTTACTGATACTTGGCCTTCTTTGGTCGGTGTAACTGCTCATCACTGTGCTACATGTCAAACTAAGGCCTGCTTCTCTATTTGCTTAGAGGAGGGGACAGGCGGTGGAACGAAAAACAATGGCATACTGGTTGAACACTCCAACTCAAAATGAGGCGGATGCTTCTGTAGCACAATCTGTTCACTGTTTTCTAATCTCTTTGGGACTTCCACATTATATGTTCTCTCCACTTCTCTGTACAATTTGACCATGCCTCCTGTTGCTGCTGGAATAACAACATAAGATAGATCCATCTGAATATAACCACCTAGATCGACTGCAAACTTCCTAGAAAGAGACATTCCCCACTCCTTGGCGCATCCATCACTGCAATGTCCATGGTGATCTTGTATTTGTAATAAGCCGATGAGACCTATAGATCTTTAACCACACCAAGGACTTCAACTTTTTTGGAATCCATCGAGCAAATGTTATGATAAGGTTTAGAGATTCTTAAGTTTAATTGTTCCATAACTTTCTTAGTCATAAAAATTGTAAATGCACCTAAATCAAGCATGCAATTGTGGAGCAAACGGTCATTTATGTCCAATGACAAGAAGAAACACTGATGGTCTTCATTAGTCATATAGCAGTTTAAGTTTTTCAATATAATTTCTTGATCTTTAGGCTGAGTATCAAGTCTTTCTTGTTGAGCATTGCTTAAGGCTTTAAATAATGACACCCTTTGTGATGGAATCTTCAGCAACTCTAAGGCCGGGACTGACATCTTGATGTTATTGATCCATGTTGCCCATTCTACTTTTAGTCCTGACTTATACCGTTCAGTAGGAACCTATCTATCTTGACTGTAATCTTTACCTCTCCTTGTGTAGCCCTTACTTTTTGCAAGTTGTAGAATCTTCTCTTGAGATGGAATTTCCCCATATGCCTGAGTAATGGGGTCCTTTTCTTCATTGAATATATTGATGGCGAAAGCTGAAAAGATCATGTCAGCACATCGACTTTCCTTTGAATTATCTTGATTTGCGTTATGATCATGTTGGTTTCTACTTTCCTCCAAAATTCTTCTAGGAAAAACACATGTACTCTCTTCATGAAAACTCTCACGAGGTCTGCAGAAAAGAATAGGCTCATCAATCATATTGCCAGACTCAAGTGGTGTAGGGGGCCTTTGATCATTTGGTGGGTTTTTTCTTGGCCGTGGATTGTTGTTATTACCGCTGTTGTTATTGTTATTTCTAGGCGGCATAGTCTGCATTCTAGACCTTTCTATTTGTATTAATTGATTTTGCATTTCACTCATCTGTCTGGCATGTTCAATCTTCGTTTCTTTCACAAATCGGGTCAATTCTTTAACTATCTCAGATTCCTCTTCTTTAACTTCCTTTCCCTTAGACTTAATTTGGACTCATTCAAAACTAGAGATTTCTGACTTTCCTGAGGCCTTCTTATCTTCTTCCAATTCCTTAGCTGTGCTTTAGGCAATAGCTAAAGTGTTGGGATGAGCACGTCTTATCTGATAGTGCATCTCTGCAGGATAGGCCTCAAGATATTGTTGCAAAATTGTCTTGTGAGGAGGCTTGTAATCTTGAGTCATATCCTTTAATAATTTATTAAATCTTTGGTTAAATTCTTCAACTGTTTTATTTTCCTTTTTCTTGATAGTGTTGAATTCCGTAGCCATATATTCCCCTTCCCTCTTATCTCCATACTTATTTCTAAATGCATCAAGAAGAGATCTCAAAGAATCAAAGGAATTGTCACCTTTATATTGAAACCAATACAAAGAATCATCTTCTAGAGAAAGTAAAAATATTTTCATTCAAACATTGTTGTGATTATAATCAATAGCATGAGCATATCTCTAGATAAAGCAATTGAACTTCTTTATGTGACTTTCAACATTTATAACATTGTTTTCTTGGAAAAACGACAACTTGCTTAGTGGATTCATTCGGCAAATCATGTGGATATCCTTGAATGTTGGTGAAACTGCAAGGCCTATAGAAGTCACCCATGATGTCTTGATATATAGGATGGTTGATAAAAAACAAATGGAGATCAAGGAGGGATTCCTGTCCGAGAAAATTTGAACAATCTCTAGAATGTAATTTGTTTAACCGAGCTCTTAGAACCTTTTCAGGATCGGGAGTGGCGTTAACCAAGCTAGCAAGATTTCTTCCAGAGTACGTTGTTGTGAAAGGATGAAAAAGTGGAGTCACCCCCCAAACAAGAAACCAACCTAAATGTCCAGGTGCTAATGGTGTGAATGAACAAGATGAGAAGATTAGTGAGAGAATGAATGATAAGGTAACGAGACGATGAAGAATGATGAAAGATAAGCCTCAACAAATGTTGTGTCACTTGACATGACAATGAATGAAGAAAGATGGAAAGATTCAAAGATTGAGAAATTGTCGTAAACCCTGGGAATAGAAAAATCGTAATCTTTCATTAAAAGTTGAAAAATTACATGTTGTAGATGCATTTGCATATGCTGTAAGTTCTTCCACTACATGTGGAAAAGTTTGGAAACTGTTATGTCTGATCAAAATAAGCAAAATGAACCATCACGCAGGATGTTCCTTAGACTATCTGTTAAAAATATGAACATATTGCCACGCAGGGCATCATATATGGTCTGTTCAGCTATGTACAAAAGTTCAAAAAAGTGTAAAAAAAAACTGATCTATATCTCAGGGGCTGACCGACCTATAGTAGTGTGCATCAATATATGGTCGATGATAGTACTGGTAATAATCTGTGCCTCGCTGCTCCTGGATCAGCCACTCACCTCTGGGAAGTGCCGTGGCCTCCTTGGAAAGTTGGTCGGCACTGCTATTGTGTTCCCTGTAGATGTGTTGACAAGTGATGTCAATAAATTGAGCCTTCAGTATATGAATATCATCCAAAATGTTCCTTAGAGTGTGTGTGTGGCATTCTGTTATATTGTTGAACCAATCAATGATAATCTTAGAGTCACCAAATATATGAATATGCATGCAGTTGTGCCCCAATGCAAAGTGCAAGAGATGACGAAGAGAGATGATCTCGGCAAAATTGTTTGTGCCAGGTCCCAACCCCAGTTTTGCTTTGTAGAAATGCTGATCATTTATGAAAAGTAAAAAACCTGCCCCACAACCTTGCTGTTGTGCTGAGCCATCAAAGAAAGCCCAAGGTGTGCTGTGGTCAATATGTGGAGGGTCACGCGGGCTTCTGTTCCTGGGATGTGGCAGGTCAGGCAGCGTGTTATATGCAGCAATAATGAGAGAAATAACGTGCGGCCAGATGGCTGGTTTGTCATCAAAGATCAACCAATTCCGGGCTAACCATATGTACCAGCATGTTATAATAGGAAAGCTTTGGAGTTTTGAATTTTTATGGTTGTAAAACCAAGATTCCCATGCACGGATAATATCATGACCCTCCCATTTGCTTGTATGTTGGATAGCATTTGATATGGCTTGCCAGATTGCAGGTATAGAGGGACAATTTAGGAACAAATGTATGCAGGATTCGGATGATTGATTGTCGGTCTGTATACAGCACGGCGCATAAGATATTCCCCTGTGGGGACAACTCCTTTTAATATGCACCAAAAAAATAATTTTTGCCTGGGGTGGGCTGTGAGTTTCCATACAGTATGCCACCGAAAGGAGATCGTGTCCGGGACTTTATGCGATATCAATGTAAGGTAACCCGACTTTGGGGTGTATACACCATTTCCTGTGTGATACCAAATGAGTTCATCCAGTCCCTGTTTGATCCTTATATGTGATTCAGATAATGCATTGATGTATTCCAACCATTCCTGATGCCAAATAGGTGGAAGATTGATTTGAATAGCTGTTTTCCAGCGCTGTTAAAAAATGGAGGAGTTTTGAGGATCAGCAATGTCTGCCAGAACTCTGATCTCCTGTGAGTGTAGGTGCTGTATGAGGGCATCAGGTAGTATATGTCTACCTCCACTACCCGACCAAGGATCCATGCCAATACGAGCTAGAGTTCCATCATTGACCCTCCAAACCAGATTGTCCCTGATGAGAGGCAGAGAGTTTAGGAGAGCCTTCCAAACAGAGGATATTCCTATTTTTGGCCAGGTGGGGAGGCGAACCCAATCCAGAATATTATGTGGCCATATGTATTTGTGGTATGAGATATTGGACCATAGATTGTTGCCAGTGAGAAGAGTCCACCCCATTTTTGCAGCGAGAGCTTGAGCAAAAGAAGGGATATCTTTAAGCCCCCATCCTCCCCATTTTTTGGGAGTGGCGATCTTCTTCCAACCAACCCAAGCAAATATGCGCTTTTCCTGATTCCCATTCCATAGATACCTGTTGCAGATTTGTTGTAGCCTAGCCAAGATGCTTCTCGGTATCCAGGCTAAAGCCATCCAAAACACCGGAGTCGCCTCTAGTACAACTTTTACCAGGACGAGCCTGCCAGCTCTGGAGAGATATCGATGGCTCCAGATGTTAAGTCGCTTCTCCAACTTAGCCACAAGCCAGATCCAGTCAGTGATCTTAGGGCTGACGGGTTTAATTCTGAATCCCAAATATTTAAGACCATGATCTAATGGTTGGATGGTATATGGAAAAAACTGTTGTGCTAGGAGAGATTCATGGATGGAGGTTCTGGATAAAATGATAGATGACTTTGAGTGATTTGCAAGCATACCAGTGGCGGATGAGAAAAGATTGATAATGTTAGAGAAAGACCGAGAATCACGGATGCTGCCATCCAGGAAGATCATAACGTCATCCACAAAGAGAAGGTGGGTAAGGAAGCATTCATCAATAATCCTGAGACCACTAAATTCCCCATTTCTTTTAGCAGAATCGATAAGCCGACTCAAGGCATCCATGACGATCAAGAAGAGGAGGGGAGATAGTGGGCAACCCTGTCTCAGTCCGCGCTCTGAGTGAAAAAACTGGGATGCAGAGCCATTTATCAAGACACTGAAAGTCGAGGTGGTGATACAGGCCATAATCCATGAAATGAAATTTTGGGGGAATCCGAGATGTATAAGGATCATTTTGAGATAGAGCCAGCTGACTCGGTCAAATGCTTTGGCTAAGTCAATCTTAAGGATGATGGCCTTCACGTGCTTGGTCCAAATAGAATGAAGAGCTTCTTGAGCTGCTCCAACAACTTCATGGATCTGTCGATGTTCCAGGAAGGCAAATTGATGAGGAGCGATATGACGGGATAGAATAAGGCGGATGCGATTTGCAATGATTTTAGATATAATCTTGTATAGCACGTTACAGAGGGAGATGGGATGGTAGTCATCAAAGGAGGAAGGAGAATCGGATTTGGGAATCAAGGCGATGAAGGTGGAGTTGATGGCATTGTACATGGATCCGATCTCCCGACATTCCTCAATCACCCTCAATAAATCATTGCTGATAAGCTCGTAGAAAGCAATGTAGAATTCAATGGACCACCCATCCGGCCCCGGGCTCCGGTCCTTCTTGAACCATTTGATGGTGCTCTCTAGCTCTTCAGGAGTGACAGGATCAAAGAGATTATTCGCCTCATCCTCATTTACGAATCTGGGAAAATGACCCGCTATATTGATGATCTCAGCAATGGAAGAGGCCTGGGGTTGCTTGTATAGATTCCTGAAGTGGGAGGACCCCAACTGTGAGAGCTTTGGGAAAGTATCAGCAACATCTCCATCAGGGAAAGGAAGACTCCATATAGTGTTTTTTACTTTCCTGCCCTTTGCATAGTTATGAAAGAAACAGGTGTTTTCATCACCAGCTTTTAGCCATGTAGCCCTGCTTCGAAGATGGATGGATTCCTCCCGCTCCCTTAAGATTTTTTGTTTCTGTATTTCGAGCTCTACCAGGTGTACTTTGTCAGCAGCAGTTATGAAGCCCAAACCTCTTTCATCGGTAAGGGAGGAGATTTCAGATTCAATGTGCATTAGAGCAGTATTATCCTGTTTGTTCTTTTCTCTGGCCCATTCAATTGACAGATGTTTTAGCTGAGATAGGTTCATGCAGAACCCTTTTGCCAGTGAGTCCACTCTATCTATAGGATTTTGTGTCCAGAAGTCCTTGACCAGCTTGATGTAGGAGGGGTCCTGTAACCATCCATGATTAAATTTGAAGGGAGCTTTTGGCTTTTTGTTTGGCCCCGATAGCTCCAGATAGATAGGATAATGGTCCGAGATTCCTCCAGTTCCCACCCATTGCTTATATAAGTGAAGCTGTCGAAACATAGAGCCCTTCATAATGAATCTATCCAATCTGCGAGCCAGTGCTGCTTCTCCAATGCGTCTGTTCCTCCAGGAGGGTTTTGATCATGGGGACATCGATCAGGTCATGGCGCTCCAGAAGATCAGTCATGAAACCAGTGATTGGGTCGATCTGCGCTGATGAACCCCAGGATTCACTGTATCCCAGGGAAAAATTTAGATCCCCTCCAATGATAGTATTCTCCGCTGAGAGAATATGCAGGCTCAGGAGGCGATTCCAAAAGGTTTCCCTTTGTTGGCAAGGACCATATATGTTAATAACCCTGAGCTTGGTACCCAGGTCTGCCGAAAAGAGGTCGAGACCCAGAAAACCAGGTCCCCCCCATGTCCCATGTGCCTTGATAGATGCAGGGTTGTATCCAATTGCAAGGCCCCCCGAACGACCCGATGAGTCCAAAGCCGTGAAGTGCCAACCCGGGGAGATGGAGGATAGGGCGGCCGATATGGAGTCAGCGGGACTGAGGGTTTCTTGTAGGAGGATGATGTCAATAGGCAATGAATTCATCATCCTTTTTAGGGCTAGTTTCTTGGAGGCACTAGCCAAGCCTCTGCAGTTGATGGATAGGCATTTCATGGGGGAAGATTGCCAGGGGTGTTCATAGCTCTAAGAACCCCAACAATGGTGGATTGTCGCCTGGAGGCAACCTCAACACCCGCTTTTCTGATAGCCTTTGTAAGGTGAGATTTTCTACCCTGAGCAGATAATGGAATCAGGCTGGGTGATGTGATGCCCAACCCAGCAATCTTCAAGTGAGAGCCATTAGTGTGTGTGCGAGGACGAAGATTGTAATTATGATATGCACCCCCGGATGACGAAGGGGAAGAGAGAGGCGAAGAAACCATATGAGTAGATGGAATGGAGGGGGCAATAACCGGAGAGGAGGGTATAGTGCAGTGCGCCACAGGCAGTGAGGGAGAGAGCGAGAAATCACCAGATGAGAAAATAGACAAAAAAGGGAAAAGAGATATACCTGGAGCAGATGTTGATGCGGAGGCCGCCCGAGCTCTGGTGACCGGAGATTGTGCGATGCCTTGTGCCGATCCAGGAGCCTGTGTGGGAGAGCTGGAGGGTATGCCTGAAACCGGAATGCATTGTGCAGTCGGAGATATAGGCTGCGATGGAGTGGTGGATGCCATAGGTGCCTCTTGTTTTTTGTTGAGAGGGCATTCCTTAAAAAGGTGACCGACCCTGTGACAGCAACGGCATCTGAATGGCACTCCTTCGTAGTCGAGGATTTGAATCCGAGTATATCTGCCCCAGTGAAGTGTTATTTTCTCCTCTAAACCATCACTAGTGTCTAGGTGAACTAGACACTAGTGATGGTTTAGAGGAGAAAATACGGGCCAGTGTTCTGCTCCTGGACTCAATGAAAGATCTATCGTGATCCAGGTATGTACCCAGTGCGTTGCCAATGCGCATGAAAACCTCTTCGTTTCAATACTGGAGAGGGAGGCCAGGGAGCCTAACCCATAGTGGCCCTGCCCCAATCTGCTCGCGTTTAGGATCGAAAAGGGGGCTCCACCTTTTCAGCAACACCGACGCCATCTCAATGTGCCAATATCTGGCTAGAACCAAATTAGTATAATTTTCCTTGGCAAAGTGTAGAGCGAACCATCAGCGGGGGAGAACCTGCACTTCAGGGAGTTCTTTAAGAACACCACCCCAAATCTCCTTTACCCAGAGGGTAAGCCGGGTAGCTGAGTATGCGCGGCCACGGACATGCCCGACCAGAATGGTATTCGCCATTTTTGCTGCTTCCCCTATGGCAGATGTCTCGCCGAACCGGATGGAAATGTCCCTGGAAGTAGCTTTAACGCACTTATTCCTCTTCTTGCCTGTGCGCGGAGCTGATGGATGATCCGCAAGGGGATCCGAAGAGCTTTCCAGGGGGGGACGCCTTCGATGAACAAACCCTCACAGCAGGGGTCTCAAATACTCCAGAGGGGGAATGACGATAGGCAGAAGGCCCAGCCCCCGACGAGGGAGGCGGTCCGGTCGATGCGGCAACAAGGAAGGAGGAGGACGGAGGGTGAGGATCGAAGGATGGCGACGGGGGAATAGCGGAGGACAGGAAGTGTAGGGTTCTCGGGGACAGCAGGGGGAGATCGAGACCAGGGGATTCAATAGGCAAGGAACCCTCGGGCGTATGTGAGGGGGAGGTAACCGGGATAGTGACCACTGAGGAAGGATGTGAGGAGGGAAACGACGAATAACCAGAGGACGGCGGAAGGAATGACAGACGGTCGAAGATAACCTGAGATTGGAGAGGGTCCTCAGAATAGTCTACCTCCTCTTCCGTTTCCATTACATCACCGACCGAAACGGATGCCATATTGAAAATGACAGGTGGGCCTGAAAAGCCGGGCCAGGTGCAACAGATAGCAGGAGCATAGTTACCTCAGACGCGCAGAAGTCCTCAGGCATGAAGAGTTAGGGTTTCTGAAGCCCTAACCGAAACCCTCGCGGTTAGCTGCAGTGCACTCCATCTCCTCCAAGATGTTCTATGAAATTCCATCTCGTCTCCGCTTCTTTAGCATATCAGAAACCATGTTGGTAAACTTTTACTTTTACCACCCGGGCTAGGCCTCTCATAAGAAAATAAGAAAATGAGGAGGATCTAGCCAAAATTACCAAAGGTTCGAGCAGGATCCTGTATATAACTATTGTTTTGCCAGTAGGAGAGGCAGATAAGGGTAAAAACAAAGTGGTTTGTACTGGTGAAGTAGTTCTATTTACAGAGGCAGACACGTATTCACTAGGAAGACACTGGTAGATTACTATCCACCAATTCCTCCAGTAATTACGTTATCGATAATGATCCCAGATTGGAAACCATAGAAACCCAACCTTTCTTCTTCTAGAAGTTACACCCACAATTAGATTAATACCCATTAATATTTTTAATTTATTAAATTTAGACTTGGGGGCCCATTAAAAAATATTAATTATTTTAATTAAATTGTTTCTGGGTGGAATTTCTGAGAAGGCTTTCTAGGTTCTTTGGAATACATGTGCCCAAGCCTCCCTGCAAAATTTGAGGCCTAGAGCATAGACGATGCTACCCCAAATCAACACTCCCTCTTAGCGAGGAATGTGCTCTAGTAATATATGATGCTGCATACTGCTTTGATTCTGAAGCATCGTCCTCTGCGCTGCTAATGTCTAACATGATGTCAACCAACTACTGTGCAAATGCTGTACCTGTACTGCTGCTGACCTTGCCATTGTCAACACTGCATATGTACTGCAACTCTCTCTGAAATTATGCATCCGTGCTACTACTGGTACTTCCATTGCCAACTGCCACTGCACAACAAATTGCTGTTGCTACTGCATCAACAATGGAAAAACATCCCAAATTACTGAACTAACTGTGTTCAACATGATACCACGTGAATGCTGGAGCCTCGCTGCTGCTAGTCTGTGCGCTGACCCTCTGTATCTACTGCGTTGTTGCTGGCCTTTGCTCTATGCCATTTGCACTGCTGCCAACTCTGCTCTACGTTGTTTAGTCTCTGGTGCTCCTGGTCATTGCAACTGTCTCTCCGACACTCCTCGACACCATCTGACACTAGCCCATCCTACTACCTCTGATCTAGTCTCTCGTAGCAAGGAATTGATCCAAGAGGTGGGCTCCTCAAGGATCCTGCCCATTTGTAGCTCTTTTGAACTATAGCTCCAAATCAGCCCACCTCCCTCCTGGAGGTATCTTGACTGTCATGGCGGACTCCTCCTCTTCGATCTTCACGAGCGTAGCCTTCAGATTGTGTTTCTCATCTTTTTCCTTCTTTCGGAGAGGACATTGTGCAGCGTAGTGAGGCATCTCACCACACTTGAAACACTTGATCTTCGAGACGTCCTTCTTACGTCTCCGTTGCTCTTATTGCCCCTTCGATGCAAGGGCTTCATTTTCCTCCTCCTCCTTGGGCTTCGACCCATTGCTTCTGTTTCTGTCAAGTTTAGCCTTGACTCTCTCCTCGGCTCCTCTTGTTTTAGACCTGCCCACATCTTATCCCAATTTGGCAAAGCTGCTCTGCCTAGGATACTCTGGACAAAGACTTGCTACTCATCTGAGACAAAATTGAGGCTCGGTCTAAGCAACTCCAAATCTTGAGGTGTATGCCTCACAATAGTCAATTGATCACAGGTCTCCTGAAGCTTTGTGAGGAAAGGATCTACATGCTTGTTGTTAAGTTATGGTATGTTCTATGCTTAGAGCAATTTACTTCTTTTTCTTATTATATTCCATAGATTAGCAATCATAGGTAAATAAAGTAAAGTGCAGATAGAACATTAAATGATCGACAGAAAACAAGCCAAGACAAGAGACACAAGAAGTGGCGGCTAGCCAAAGACAAACTCCACAATGTGTGGGGAAACCCTTTGATCAAATCTTCTTTTATCTTCAATAATTCAGCAGAGAGAAATAGTACAATAAATCTGATTTATGTCAGCAGTAGCAAACCCTAGATCAATAGTATCAGCATTAGCGGCTTCATCATCAAACTAGGGCAGACGATATCTCACAAATCGACCGTCGGATTGGCTTGATTCCACCACCAAAAGTTGCGGCTTTCAGAGGAGGTTCAGATGAACCTACAGTGCAGTTCAGATGAGGAGATCTTCTAGTCCACGCAAGTCAAACTTTACTTCTGTAGTTGCAGCTTCAGTTTCAGTAGCTTCTGGCTTCACATGTGTGAGGGAGAGACCCTTTTCTACACAGTAGAGAAGAGACTCTTTTCTGCGTAGTAGAGAGAGAGAGATGTGATGAGATGAGTGAGTCCAAATGAGGAAAAATCCTATATTTATACACAATGTTGGTGTTTGAATAGATGTGACAGTTGGGCTTTTGAGCCTACATGAGTTATAGGTCAGCTTGATAATAATTCCATAATCAAAATAAATTCATATCTCCATGAATACTTATCGGAATCGGATGATATTTATATCAATCCTACACCTCTCGACGAGAGGAATCTAATAAAAATATGATCAGCCATTAATAAGATGATCCACATGAAGTTTTGCCCTGGTTGCCAATTTTAACACTCCCTCTCAACTAGGGAGAACTTCATCTAAATCTGTCTAGCGGTCGTTACTATTCATCCATCTAATGCACTGCCCGGTACAGCCTGACCCTTGCCCTGCTCTGCTCTATTATGCCTATTTTGCTTTGTCTTGTTCTACCCTATACTGATCTGTATGGCTCTGCTCTGTTATGCGTTGCTCTGCTTTTGTCCGAATTATGAAGAAGAAGAAATTATAGAGGATGTATCATATTGACTCAAAGTCAATCTCAGAGTATGTACCACTGGTCCCAAACCAGTCTCAACCTATGTCACAGGGTTCGGAGAACCTGAAGGTTCAGGTTCGAAATTCGGCGAACCTGAAAAATTGAACTTGAACGTATTTTAACGCGAATTTCAATGGTTTTTTTTGAGGTTCGATGGTTTTTTTGGCAGTTTTATTTGCCTGTTTACGAGAAAACCTTGGGTCACATACTGGTTTTCTTCATCGCTTCCCGCCAAAATTTTCTTTATAAACGACGGTGCTGGAAGGATTTGGCACAAGCTGTCGAGTGCGTTTGATTGTCAATTTGTCATTGCGCTGTACGCTGTGGTCTTGCGTTTGAGATCGCTGTGAGTGTGGTCTTGCTGCCCAGTGCCGACACCTTCGAGCTTCAGCCTTCGGCGTTGACACATCTACCGCATTGACCCTCTGCCATCCGGTGACTGGTCATATAAATTATGCGATAGCAGGATTTTCAATTTAATAATCTTATCGTGAAGTTTTCTCCAGACTCCAATTATGTGTTAATAATTTCATTGCTGCCTATAGGTCAACAGTCTCAGTTATTCATGCGATGTTAAAATCATCACCCACTGTTTTTTAACAGAGTATTCCCAAAATCCTATAACGTTGTCATTAATTTATTAATAATCATTTATAATTATAGATATTCCTGCGTTGATGATAAATGATTTCTTCTACTTCCAGCTCTAATTTCACTCCATCTTAAATTCTGTCTTTTTCGTTAATGTGAATCTGTTTCTGTGTTGGGTGACGGGTCCTGACAGATATATCATTTCCTAAATCATAAATGTTGTGGATCTGTAGACTCACTGGTTAGCTTTGTCATCTCATACGCCTCTTTCTTGTGAGCTTGTCGAGATTCTTTCTTTTTGCTTTTTTTCTAAAATCATTTTTAACATGCTACAAGATGCCTGAATGATGACATTTCTACAGAACTGTTCAGCTGTACAAATGTACACAATTTTTGGGGCTTCAAGGTTACTAATATTTTAAGTGGATACATTTATATTGCTAAAAATGTAGTGTTAGACCTGATCTAGCCTATCCATTTACACTTCACCACAGGCCAGAACAACTTTGTTAACTAGTCAGTTCTATTCCCTCCAACTTTCAAGGCTTCAAGTTGAAACTTGAAACCCCACTCATACAGATGGCAGGAATTAGGGCTGTGTACAAATGAGATCATACTACGCTGTAGCCCTTGGAGTATATTAAAAAGTCCTAACCGCTTCGCTGCCTCTCCTAGCTCCTAGCCTTTGATCGCTTTCTTTCTAGCCCTGATTCAGGCCTATCTTGAGTTGGCAGCGATTTCTGAGCACTAACAATTTGTTTTGCATCGGTCTCATGTGGTCTTGGAGCTAAATTTTGTGATTGCAAATGAGCATGCCTATTGGAGGATTCTCATTAGCCCAACTAGACACCAACAAGGCCTTAAGGTCTAGTGGTTTGCCTCCTTATCCTTCCTTCTTCTACTTGGTATGTCCTTCACATCAATTAGTTGTATTAGGACAACAACCATAACTATACAAGCTTAGAAATTTGTACTTACTAGTTCCTATACTAATGCACTAAAGATCAACCCAAACAACTAGAGGTCACAGCCTTTTGACATGCATTAGAAATGATTATTTCATCGAAAATGCATATAAAAAGAAGAAATTTTGAATCTTTATATCATGAGTGCTGGAAAGAATCATCCTTTCTTGAAGAAAAACCACTCTTAGTACTACATCAGTACATCTCATATGTCATGCAAAGAATTATAGAAAATAGGCATAATGGAGAGATCTTGATACAGATTTACTGAATTATGCTGATAAAGCTTTACTGGATTATAACCACAACAGTAACGTCTCAAATAAAGCATTTGAAAAGAAAGCAAATTTTATATTTTCTTGTTCAAACTTCAAACATCTGCATCTGCATCCTCAGATTTTCTGCATGATTTGAATAATGGATCGATTTTAACCTATGAACATTCATGCACTACAGCTGAAATCGAGGAACTATCTTTTTTGAAGTTCCTGTGAAATTTACCATAAGGCCAAAAGCCATCATGACTCCCGCATTCGATGTGCAGCGAATGCTACAAAATTATCTTACTGAGAAATGCCTTTGGTGCATACCTGAAATGATGTGACATTCCTACAGTAAACTCGGCTGAATCTATTGGTATAACAATGATGGATATCCATATTAAATGGAAAATCAACACTTGTACTAAGTTGTTTTCAAATCGGTTTTGGCTCATTGTTCTCATGTAAAATCTGTGTATAATTTGTCATCTAGAAGTTTCAAACCCTTAGCTTTCATCTCTGTGAAAAGATGGCGTGCTTCTTCCTCTAGGCCTACTTTGTGACAAATCCTGATCAAATACTCATAGTTTACTGAATCCAAATTGGGATCCGTTCCACTCTGTTGAATCGGAAATGAATATGCTTCCTCAAAATCTCCGTCGAAGAGGATTCCCTTAAGGAGATGAGCATAAGTACCATACAGAGGCTTAATCCCTTCTTTCATTTTATCCAAGAACTGAAGTGCGCCTCCAAGCTTCCTTGTCTTGCAAGCATAATTAATCATTATATCATATGTAAATGCATCCGGTTGGTAGCCACTGTACAGTGTCATAATACATCTAACAGTGGCCTAAAAACTAATCAGTCGTCATCTTATATAATTGGAAGGTTATTTGCATTGTTCAAACTTTAACTTAGTACATTGTTTGGCATTTTATTAAAATTTGGAGGACTGCTAAACTAATTAAAGGTCTGATATAAATACTGAAAAGTCCGGTAATAAACATAGCACTGAGCAGTGGTATGATTCACCCATTTCTGTTTATAAATCTGGAATTTCCAGCTTCATATGTGAGTCTGTGACTTCAAATTTTCCCTTTGCTTAAAGAAATATTGCTGTTATTCGTCTTTATATAGGTTGAAATTTACATGTTTATATCTGGGAATTTATGTGCCACAACTAAAAGTCTAAAACCCCAAAACCAGAGTTACATTCAATCTCACTAAATAGATATTAGAGACTGAGAAGTAAAAGAAAATTGTGCTTGTTTGAGGATTGGCATTCAATCTCACTAAATAGAGAATGAGAAGTAAAAGAAAATTGTGCAAAACCATGTATCCTAAGAGGCAGGACCTAGTATGATTCAAAATATTTTTTTTACTTCATACTTTTTAATCAAGATATCAAGTTTTATTTATATTTGAATTTCACTATTTTAGCATTTATTTAAATTCGAATCTTAATATGCCATTGCCAACAAAAAAGCATACATATTTGTCATGGCACCTCCAAAGTCAATGGCGGAAGGATGGAAATATGTGGAGAAATTGGACGGGCCTCATGGGAGGCATTTGAAATGCAAGTTATGTAATAATGAGTTTTTTGGATCTTTAACTAGAGTCATGGACCACTTACTTTCTGTCACTAATGGCAAAGGAGGTGGCGTTGAAGGTTGCAAGAATGTGTCTGCAAAGCTCAAGGATACACTTCAAAAAGATTATGACAATATACAAAAGGCTAAGAAAGTGAATGAAAACAAAAGACAATGTGTTCAAACAGAAATTGCAATGAATTACAATTCATTATCTGCACTTTCTTCAAGCACGGTTGGTGTTGGGAGTTCATCTCAGTGAAAGATCGGTAAATCAAGTGGGACAACTACCTTAAACACTCTTTGGAAGCCCATGCAGAAACAAGAAGTTGATGATGCTGTAGCTGATATGTTTTTTGAATCTGCAATTCCATTTAATGTGGCAAGAAGCCCTTACTTCATCAATGTGTGTAAGATGATGGCATGTTTTTGTAAAGAATATGTCCCTCCTAGTTCTGAGACTATAAGGACCACTCTTTTTAAGAGGTCAAAATAAAGAGTTACAAACAATTTGTAGAAGATCAAAGACTCTTGGAAGGAAATTGGGTGCACAATTTTATCAGATGGTTCGTCAGATATGAATCATAGACCTCTTATTAATGTGTTGGTTTCTTGCCCTAAAGGGGTACTTTTTTTTAAAGTAGTTGATGCATCAGGGAATAAGAAGACCTCTGAATTTATTTTCAAGATTTTAGAGGAAGCTATTCTTCAGGTTGGAGAAAAAAATGCGATCCAGGTTATAACTGATAGTGCTTCAAATTGTGTCGGAGCAGGAAAAATGATCATGGATAAATACAGAAAAATATATTGGACAGCTTGTGCTGCTCATTGTCTTGACTTATTGTTACATGACTTGGCAAAGTTTCCATGGATTAACGAGACAATTTGGAGGGGGAAACAAATTTCTCACTTCATATTTAACCATCAACTCACATTGAGCTTGTACAGGAATAATGCATCTAGAGAGTTGCTCAGGCCTTGTGACACCAGGTTTGCCACATTATATTACTATCAAAAGGCTAGTTGAAGAAAAAGGGAGTATAAGAGGTGTTTTTTGCAACAATGAGTGGGAAAAGTCTCATCTTTCAAAGGAAGCTAAAGGAAAGGAGTTGGAACAGGTGATTTTAGGGAATGCTTTTTGGGACAATGCTCAGAAAGTCTTAAAAGTATGTGAACCAATTGTTGATATGCTTCACATGGTTGATAGTGATACCCCTTCCATGGGTTTTGTTTATGAGGGCATGGATCGTGCTAAAGAAGCCATTGCGAAATCTTTTAATAATGAGGAAAATGAGTACATTGCAATATGGGAGATGATTGATGAAAGATGGAAGATGTTGCATAGTCCTTTACATGCAACAGCTTGTTATTTGGATCCTAGACTCTTTGGGATAGAAAGAACAAATGATGCAGAAGTCATGAATGGACTTTATGATGCAGTTGAACGGTTGGTCCCTGATCTAGAAGAATGCAGGAGAATTGGAGAGCAACTCCGAGCATACAGGTTGGAAGAGGGAATATTTGCAAGGTCTAGTGCAGTACAAGATAGGCCCAATATTCCTCCAGGGAGATGGTGGCAGTTTTATGGATCAGAGACTCTTGAATTGCAACGTTTTGTAGTTCGTATTTTGATCAAGTGCCTCTGCTTGTGAAAGGAACTGGAGTAGCTTTAACCATATCCAGTCCAAGAAAAGAAACAAATTATTGTCTACAAGGTTGGAAGACCTTGTTTATGTTCGCAGTAATTTGAAGTTGGCCTTGAGTAGTATGGCCAAAGATGCATCTTGTTCCTTCGAGCCATGGTTTGATGCTGATCTAGAGCCAGAAGAAGATGATATTAGCACTGATGGTGATTCACTAGATGAACCAAATGTTGGAATTCCATCTATTGATGACTTTGATGATCACCATTCTAGTGCCTTTACTATGCCATCTGCACATGATGATTGAGAGCTTTTTTATCATACTAGTAGGCCATAAGTATAGATTATCTATGTTTTTTGAATTTCCTAGAACAATTTTATGGATTATAACTATTTGGCAATGGTCCTTATGACTTTCTTATTATATTAGCATTGATGATGATTCACTAGATGAGCCAAATGATGGAATTCCATGTGTTGATGACTTTGATGATATTTAAAATTTTGAAATTTGAAGATGTCCTACAATGATGTGTATGTTTAAATTTTGATCATGTTTTGATTATGTGATTTTTTAAAATATTACTAGTATTTGACATTCATTTAAATTTTGAAGACTGAAAATTATGTCATTTCTTTTTGCAAACTACGATTGTGTATGTTTACATTTAACTAGATGTTAGAATGATTACATTATTCATGTATGTTTACTAATAAGAATTTGTATTCATGTGTTTATGGATCGATTTTGAATTTTCTATTATTTTGTCATATATATATATATATTGAAAAATATGTATAGTCGAACCTAATGCCAAACCTCATTCGAACCTGATCAGAAAATTTGAATTCGAATCGAACTTAATCGTTGTTGAACTCAAATTCGAACTCAAACCGTGTGACATAGGTCTCAACCAACCCGAAGTTAGCGTCATAGTGAGTACAACTCCACTGGTCCCAAACCAGTATCATCCACCACTGACTCAAAGTAGTGTCAAAGTTTGTACCATTGGTCCCAGACGAGTCTCAACAGACCTGAAGTCAGCTTCATAGTAAGTACCACTCCTACCACTGGTCCTAGACCAGTATCGCAGTCTCAGAGAGTGTACCACTGGTCCCAGACCAGTCTCAATTGACCCGAAGTCAGCATCATAGTATGTACCACTCTCACTAGTCCCAGAACAGTACTGCACTGACACGAAGTTAGTCTCGGAGTATGTACCACTGGGCCCAGACCAGTCTCAATCGACCCGAAGTCAGTGTCATAGTAAGGTACAACTCCTACCACTGGTCCCAGACCAGTATCATTGATCCCAAATCAATGGAGGTCATCCTAGCATAGGGAGTACGGTAGATACAATGATGCATCCATTGGTACTACTATGGTCCCTAACTTCATTTCCTTGCTCATTGATTAAATGAGAGGTACTTCCCATGAGTCCTAGACTGCATGGGTAGGATGCATCGACAGGAGAACTAATCAATTCTATCCTCACAGGAGAACACATCAATTGTGCTACAATTGCCATGGAGAACATATCAATCTAGGCCTCACAGGAGAACCCATCAATCCTGCTACAGTCGCCATGGAGAACACATCAATCCAAGCCTCACAGGAGAGCACACCAATCCTGCTACAGTCGCCATGGAGAACACATCAATCCAAGCCTCACAGGAGAACTAATCATCCTGCTACACAGGAGAGCGAATCATCCTGTTCCACAAGAGAGCGAATCATCTTGTCCCACAAGAGAGCGAATCATCTTGTTCCAGTGCGCACCACTAGGAGAGGGTGAGTCACCATGTAGTCGTATGTTGCTCCAGTAAGAACCGCAAGCCCTTAGAGCTCCCAAAGCTCAATGTATGCAACATGCAGGACCCTTGTACAAGGGTTTCTTAACGACTCCAAGTCGTTTGGGAAAATCACAGATTAGATCTTTCCTCGGGGCTTTGACAAGGTGTATCAACCTGTACATCATCTTAATGCGATGGAGCCTCCTTGCTCATCGACTTACCAAATCCCAGATGATGTTTATTCACTGGAGCAATCAACGAATATGGGATTCCTCAATAATCGAATCCCACCTTTGGTTTTTACAGAGAATCATAGTGGTATGTGTTCAAACAGCTCACTGAAGAGCTTCCCCAACCAGGCAGCTTCATACGAGATCATACTCGTAGATATGTATCTTGTCTCGGTGGTGCTTATGGCAACTGACTTTTGCTTCCTACTCATCCATTATATCGAAGCAAAATCCAAAGAGAAACAACACTAAAAAGTGCTCCAGTGATCCTCCACACTACCTGCGTAATCAACATTCGAATAATCATGCAGTTGCATATTTCCGATAATGTATCTCAATCCATTAGTAATTGTGCCACGAAGATATCCTAGAAGATTCTTGGCATCAATCGAGTGAGGCTCAACCAAATATGAGCTCACAATGCTAACTGCAAAACATATGTTCGGACAGAGGTTCACTAAAAACATCAATGTGAATGAGTTTATGAAACTCAAAGGCATTTCTCAAATCTGGTCCGACATCACTACCATATAACTTCTAAAAGTTAAGATCCTCGAGGTAGTCACAGGCTTGCAGTCCGTCATACCGAATCTTTCCAATATCTTTACCACATATTTTCCTTGAGATAGGAAAATTTCCCTTGGCTTCTGCCATACTTCAAGTCCTTGGTCCTTCATTTCAAATTCAGAAGCCAACTCCCTCTTACATTTGTGAATAGAGGGTCTGCACCTGTTAGAAAGAGGTCATCCACATACAACACCAGTATGAGAGGCTTGTCATCTTCAACCTTAAAGTAAAGGTTAGGATCGACTTCACTCCTAGTGAATCCCAGCTTCATCAAGTAGCTATCGATCCTCTCATACCATGCTCGGGGTGCTTGCTTTAGCCTATAGAGAGTCTTCTTCAACTTGCATACATGAGATTTTCAATCATAAATCTCAAATCCTTCGGGTTGCTCCACATAGACCTCTTCTTTGATCGAACTGTGCAAGAACTGGTCTTGACATCCATCTGATGTAGGTTCCATCCTGGTGAAGCCACAAGGGCTATGATCAAGCGGATGGTTGTATATCTAGCAACAGGTGCTATCACATCATAGTCTATACCTTCCTTCTAGGAGAAACCACGAGCAACAAAACGAGCCTTATACTTTTCCGTACTTCCATCTGTTGCTTCTTGTAAAGCCATTTAGAAGTGACAACTTTCTCATCCAGGGGTCTGGGAACTACTTCCCAGACATCATTCTTCATAATAAACTCATGTTCTTAGGTCATAGCATCCTTCCATATTTGATGCTTGACGACATCTGAGAATGATGAAGGCTCATTTTGTACGATCGTGCTCATGATGGTCAGGTATCCCTGATACCTGTTAGGTTTCTTACTTTCATGGAAGGTTCCTCGGGGTGCAACATGTCCTTCAGCATCTTCAACTATCCCCCTAAGTCATGAAGGTCTCTTCCTAGAAGAGGAAGGCTCAGGGGGATAAATAGGATCCATGGGTTCCTCCACATCAGGCATTGTTACATCATCTACCCATAGAGACAACTTCCACAATTGTATGGTTCTTACTTTCCGCCATACCATTCTACTCAGGAGTATGTGGTGTAGTAGTCTCCCTCTTAATGCTAGCCTCAGATATCCCTGAGTGAACCAACTGTAATATATTGGAGGTCTTTCTTTGACTTGAGGGGAATGGTCTCCTTTTGAGCTTTCCTTCAGCACATCCCAGACATACACCTTCTTTCTCTACTTGGAATTCGGGCATCCCTGTTACCATCTGTCTTACATCGGGTAGAGCTTTGTAATGAAGGTGGGCAAACCTCCGATGCCAAAGTTCAGACTAAAGAGATGTGTCATAAGACATGACACCTAGTGGACTTCCATCGACTTGATATAATGAATCAACACGAAACCCAAGAGTAAAGGCATCTTTAACATTATTTTTCCATATACGTACCTTGCCATCGCTGAAGGTTACCTTGTAGCCTTTGTCTTCCATTGCCGAGATGGACACTAGGTTCTTTTTCAGGTCAAGTGCATTTAATACATCCTAGAATTTCTAGCCTTCTTGAATGGTTGTCCTCTTCCTTGATTCCCAGCTCTCCTCTTACCTTTGCTATTGAATTTTGTCATTCCTTTGATTGCCATCAGAGGGATTTTGATCATCGTCCCGGTGTGAGTCCTTTCTGATTAGGGCACTTCCCTTGCATAGTGACCTGCTTTATCGCAGATGTAACATCGTCCTTTTCTTCCACCCTTAGGTCCAACCTTTCCTTTTGATTTAGTCCCAGAATTATTTCTTTTCTTAGCATGAGAAGAAAAGGCAGCAGGAGGATCTTTAGGCAAGGGCATTTCTTGCTCTTCTACCCTTGTTTCTTCTTGAATGCATCTAGCCATTAATTCCTCGAAACCAGGAATTACATTATAGTTCAGAGGAGTAGTCCTGAACACGTACCATTTGGATGGTAATCCTCCAAGAGTCGTGAGTGCTATTTCCCTGTCAGTAATAGCATCCCCAATAGATAGGAGATTGTTCTTGATCTCGGTTATTCTTAAGAAGTATGCTTTCATAGTCTCATCTTTACCCTTCTTGATTTCCCTCAATTTATTTCTAAGAAACAGAACTTGATTTGCATCATTAACTTTAAATAAACTCACCAGCGTATTGTAGATTTCCTTGGAGGTGTCCAGTTCAGAGATGTAGGCCACCAAGTGCTTGTCGATACAGTCCTGGATGATCTTCTATTTTGACTTCATCGGATTTCCATTTGTTCCATGCAGCAACAGATGCATTTGATGGAGGCTCAACAATATTGCCTCTTACATGGTCCAACACTCCTAGATCTTGTAGGGTTAGATTGATAGACATCTTCCATCCGTGATAGTTATCTTTCTTACGAAGCTTGCCTTCGGCAGAGTGTTGAGGACTCCATAGTTGTTTTAGGATAGCCTCGCCAATCTTCTCTTCGGTGATTGCTCTTGCTCTTGCTCGGGCTTTGTCTTCACCTTAGCTCTGATACCATGTTAAGGTATGGTATGTTCTATGCTTAGAGCAATTTACTTATTTTTCTTATTATATTCCACAGATTAGCAATCACATGTACATAAAGTAAAGTGCAGATAGAACATTAAATGATTGACAGAAAACAAGCCAAGACAGAGACACAAGATGTGGCGGCTAGCGAGGGCAAACCCAACAATGTAATGGGGAAACCCTTTGGATCATCTTCTTTTTATCTCAATATTCAACAGAGAAGAAAATATATACAATAAATTGAATTTATATCAGCGTAAGCAAACCTAGATCAGTAGCATCAACATTAGCGACTTTATATCAAACTAGGCCAGACGGTATCTCAACAAACCGACCGTCAGATCGGCTTGATTCCACACCAAAGTTGGTGGCTTTTAGAGGAGGTTCGATGAACCTATTAGTGCAGTTTAGATGAGGAGAATCTTCTAGTCCACGCAGGTCAAAATTTACTTCTGCACGTTGCAGCTGTCAGTTTCAGCAGCTTTCCGGCTTCACATGTGTGAGGGAGAACCCTTTTTCTGCACAGGTAGAGATAGAGACCTTTTATGCGCAGTAGAAGAGAGAGAGAGTGACGAGATGAGTGGTCCAAAGTGAGAACAGTCTCCTATATTTATACACGTGTTTGGTGTTTGATAGATGCGATGTTGGGCCTTCGAGCCACATGAGTTGTGGTCGGCTTTGATAATAATTCCCATAACAAAATAAATTCCATACTCCATGAATACTTATTGGGAATCGGATGATCTTTATATCAATCCTACACCTCTCGACGAGAGGAATCTAATAAAAATATTATCAACCATGAATAAGATGACCCACATGAAGTTTTGCCCTGGTTGCCAATTTTAACACTCGCCCTTCTGCATTTGTGAAGATCTCAACTTTTGTTCAAGGTACATCTTCCGTTGCTTGGAAGATCCTTGATACAGTGTAGATAATGCTTCCCACATCTCCCTAACAGTCCCTCTGCTAGTGATGTGATAGATGATATGATCCTTCACTCCATCGAGGATCATCCTTTTTGCCTTCGTCATTTTAGCCTTGTATTTCTTCAATGGGTCTTCATCTACAGGGACAACCACCACACTGTCGACATATGTCTTGAGGGCATGCTCATCTAGAAGGAACAACATTCTTGCCTTCCAGATGACGTAGTTGGATGCCCCATCCAACTTGTCCTAATCCCTGAAGCCACTTGTTGCCATTTCTGCCACAAATGTAAAAAACCTGCTCTCTCCTCTGCACTGCTGCTGGGCTAGCCTACGCACTCCTTGCTGGAGCTAGTAAAACTGCTATCCCTTGCTGTTGCTCAGCTCTAGAGAATTCGAATTCCTTGGCTAGGAATTCTCTAAGGAAGAAATTCTCTCAACTGTGCTTCACCTCTCTTCTGACGATTTTCTGCCTAGCAAATTGCTTGTAGAAAAATATGCGTCCCACCAGCTCTCCTCACACTGAGGCTTCTGCGCTACTCCCTTTACCTTGACAAAAACTTGATCTGGAAGCCCTTCTCTCCATCGACTCACTTGAAGAGAGACTGCCTCGAAATTTTAGCCCTTCGGCTAAGAACTGCGCAAACCCTCTGGGGTTTCAAACTGCTGCCTCTTGTAGCTTTTCAATCTCCCTCTTCTGCTCAACAGTGGGTTCTCTGGCACTGCTCTTCTTGTTCCACCTGCAGCTCTGATACCATGTGAAAATTCCTAAACCGGTATCCCTACTGCGGCAACTGATGATATTTCTCCTACTTGTTAGATTTACATGAACAAGTTATTTGCAGTTTCCTATGACAAATATTGAAATACATACACGCGGAAACAAGAGACTGAGGAAAAAAGAAAGTACGACACAATAACACCGTCATTTTGGACAAATGTCCCTAGAAAAACCCAATGCGGGAAAACCAATGCAGCAAATCTGAGGGTTTATTATTATTAAGCAATAGCAAATTTTGAATACATCTTTGAATACCTCAAGGATTATTCAGTTACAGATAGAGAAATACTGGCATAAAGATTGGTGAGATTACCTCACACAATCACTGAGAAAAATCTTGGTTGATTTGGTCATTGGATGAGGTGCCTTTGGCAGGCCCTGTGCTGCCTCTGCGCATTCCTCATGTAGTCCCTGCATCAACCCCTCTAGGCATTGCGTCACCCAGCCAACTGATCGATTTGTTGCCTAAAGTGATTGCTCTCAGCCTTTCGGCCTCACACCCCGACGCCTGTCTTCTGAAACTGACTCTGTTGCAAAATTTCAGACTCTCTCTCACCCTCTATGCTGCCTCTGCGTCAGCCGTTGCATGAGAGTTGCTGGATCACTCTTTGCCTCTCTGTGTTGATGATTCTTCGGCTGAGAAAATCTCTCTCCGGGTGCTATCTCTGCCCCTCAACTGCAAGAAATCTACTCGATCATAATTTCCTCTTGAGAATTTCTCGCTTTAGAAATTCAATCTCTTGATCTCTCAGTGTGTCTTCCAAATAACCCTCAAGCTTCCTTAAATAATCTTCTCGTTGACATTCAACGACCCAGATTAAAAGCTAATCAATGGCTAAGATCATTATAGCTTGATCCTTGTCTTCTTCTAGAAGCTACACCCACAATTAGATTAATACCTATTAATATTTTTAATTTCCTTAGTTTAGACTTAGGGGCCTATTAAAAAATATTAATTTTTTAATAAAATTGTTTCTGGGTGGAATTTCCCAAAACGATTTCTCGGTTCGTTGGAATACATGTGCCCAAGCCTCTTGCAAAATTTGAGGCCTAGAGCAAATCCGATGCTACTCCAAATCAACACACTTTGTTCTAGGTGTCTCCCAACAATAGGCTATAGGGGGTAGTCCCTATGTTGATGAGGTGAAGGAAAACAAGTTGGGAACTAGCTTGCTTGGGAGACACAAATGAGTGGCCTAGCTACTCGGTAGAATTTTAACAAGATTAATGATTAGATTAGATTTCAAGTATGAGACCAGTGCCTTATGGAGTTGTTGACTGCTGGAGTAGCACCTGACGATTATTTGACGACTCCATTTCCCAAGGATGATCCAGAGGACACTTGTACCATCAGATGTCATCAGTCAACAGAGTTTTTTAACTCTCCTTCTATCTTCTCATCATCTTTCTTCTTTGTACCCA